>VDFB02338150.1:0-12135 GCA_007258455.2 Sequoia sempervirens | reverse complement strand
ATTTTCTAAAGGAGCGGAAGTGGTCTGGTGTTCATTGGCAGTTGACTAGGTTGGTTCAACAGATTTTGCAAATTAGTTCTTTGATGGAGATGGTGTCCTTTGTCCACATTCTGAGGGAGTGGAACAGAGCAACTGATTGTTTGGCTCGATGGGCCTCTGAGCATATAGAGGGTTGGAATGTTGATGCGTTGGGTCAGGTTCCTCTGGAGCTCCACCACGATTTGGTGGGGATTCTTACTGAAGATGGAAAAGCTAGTAATGTTGAGTGATGTGGCTTCTTGCTTCTTGTTTTGTCCTAGTGGTTCTTGGAAGTTGGCCTGTTCTTTCCCTATAATGCTATTCTTTGATTATTAATAAAGTTTTTACCCTTTTTATTTAAAAAATTCATCTTATTTCTCTCTATCTCTAGCGTTTTGTTGTTTCCAGTTGCTCTCAGACTCAGCAGATCAAGCTCAACAAAATGGACAACTGAAGAATGAGATATAAATGAAATGCATACTATGCTACATGCAAGATTATGCTAAGATACAAATATTAATGAAATGCTAAAGTGCAAGAATGCAAGTGTGATTGCGTATATGTTCATGTGTTCGTCGTGTGTTGTAACCAATGCCTGGATTTGCACCTGTATTTATAGAGTTTTTCGAGGATTATGATTGGCTAAATTGACCAACAGCTATGATAATTCCTGACAGATCGAACGGTCGAAGATGGATGAGATTGAAGAGAAAAATAGAAGAAAACGAGTAAAGCAAGATTTTTCCATTTTCATGGAAGAGATAAGATGAGATGATTTAAAAATCATCTTTTTTTAGAAGAAAAATGGAAAGATTCTCTGATAAGATAAATAATGAATTATCTAATTCAATTATTTATTTATGAGTGCATGTTGATTTTTCTTAACTAAATAAATATTTAATTAAGATTTTGAGGAAATCAGAAGATTTCATAATTAAATGAAATATCTAATTATGATTTGAAGAAAGCAGATCTTTAATTAAATAAAATATTTAATTAAATTTGAAGGAATGACATGTGTTACAAGATTAATTAAATAAAAGTATTTAATTAATTAGAGGAAAGTTTAAAATAGAAAAAGAGATATTTAATTAAAAAGATTTAATTAAATTTAAGAGATGATAATTAACTTAAATAAATAAAATGTATTTATTTAATTTAATCAAGTAGATATGTGAAATAATCAAATAAAATGAATTTATTTAATTATGGTGGGAGAATAATGAATAAACAATATAATTAAATTAATTAAATTTAATTACATGTAGAAGACTTTAGAGAAATTAATTAAATAATAAATATTTAATTAAATGTTAGGATTAATTAAATATGACCAATTTTATGCACATACATTTTCCCCCTCTTTGAAGTGATGTGTGAAACACATTGCTTCAAAGAAAATAAATTTTTTGCCCCTGATATGTTTTTGATGCTGATGCTGCTGATGCCCCTTTGGGAGGTAAATCACGGAGGATGATGTTCTGCTGGGGAGTTAGTGATTTAGCTCCTGATAAGTGATGTAAAAGATGCCCCATGTGAAAAATATAAAGTGAAAAGAATAAAATGCCACCAAAAACCCACCTTAAATGACCTATATAAGGTAAAAGGGGTAAAAGTGGAAGTCATTTTCACTCTTTTGCTACAGTGATTTGGATGCTCTAATAGTGACATAGCGAGATGCCGATCCCATTTCACACACATAGATTCGAGTAGGCCCATTTATTTCAGAGACCAGCCGCGTATGGACCACCGGTGAGTCGATTAAATTCTTTATGCTTTGAAATTTTGTGATTTTGATCAAATTTTTTACGTTTTTTGCTCAGTTTTAGGTTTTAAAAATGTCATTTTAGCGCATACGATAATCTTTTTTAGCACTTTTGTGAAATTTTTTGTAGCGCATATAGGGTGTTCTTTAGCACATATAGGGGTAGGAAAATTTCCTGTTTTCTAGCGCATATGAAGTGTAGATTAGCGCTTTTAGGTTAGGAACTTGGCTAGAAAACTTTAGCGCATCCAGGGCACAGAGTCACACATTTAGGGATTTGTGCATGTAGGGTATGAAGTTACGCATCTATTGGGTATTGTCGTGCATATAGGGTTCTAGCACTTATAGGGGAAAGTTTAGCGCTTTTAGGGTGCAAGACTGCGCATACGGGGTTTTAGCACTTTTGAGGTAAACTATAGCGCTTATGCGTTTTAGCGCATCTGAGGCGCAGATTAGCGCATATGGGAAATGACTGACAGAATGGCATTTTGATGAAAAATGATGGTCGACATTGCTTCCTTGGTCAATAGATAGAGAAATTAGTTGTGCCATCATGCTGATATGGATAGAAATGATAGAACATCTGATGATTAACTGATAACTTTGCTTTTCTGGATAGAAAATAAAGAGTAGATAACTGATAACTTTGTGTCCCAAAAAATGAAAAACAAAGAGTAGATGGATGGACCAATTTTCTGATAACTTTGCTTCATATGAATGAAAAACAAAGAGTATATGCTTGATATGACGGTTGATAAATTTGTTTTCTATGATTGAAATCAAATAGTAAATGATGATAGAGTAGCTTGATTTGATATGTAGATAGATAGATGTAGCAATGAATTGCATTATTTGATTGATTGTATGATATGGGTCACTGATATGGGTCACTGATATGGGTCACTTAATATGGGTCACTTGATATGGGTTACTTGATATGGGTCACTTGATAGATAAAGCACATGATATGAGTCATTGGTATGAGTCTGATTAATTGTCCTTGTGATGACAAAAAAAGAAGAGGTTTTTGATAACTTCCAGATTAGAGAGCGGTTCCCGTCATGTTGGGATCAGATAGGAGAGTTGATTCCAGCAGAGGTACAGTGGATAGGTGATTGTGGGTTGGGATCTTTTTTGACCATCCCATGAGGGATTCGAGTCAACAGGGGACTGTTGATTGCCTTGGCAGAGAGGTGGCATTCGGATCATAACACCTTTTATTTTCCGACTGGTGAGATGACCGTGACACTAGAGGATGTGTACAGGATTCTAGGGATCCATGTGGTAGGTTCCCTTGTGGTTTATGACCACAAGGAGATAGGGGGGACAGAGGCACTAAGGAGGATCTGTGGTGATATGGCGATAGCCAGATATTGGGTGCCGTGGGCGGATTTCAGTAGATATCTAGCTCTAGTTGCTGTGTTGGCGACATTCATTGGAGGCTTCCTTGGACCGGATCATCGATCGAAGGGATTCTCAGTTGGTTGGGGGAGGATGCTGGAGTGGATGGTGACGCAACCACAGAGGTATACTTGGGGGAGCTGTATCTTGGCCCACTTGTATCATGATCTATATCAGGTGGTGTATCAAGGGTCGATGAGTTTGGCCAGTGGTGTGACGCTGCTTCAGATTTGGGCCTGGGAGCATATTGTGATTATGAGGCCAGAGTGTACTAGAGCTAGGCCACCAGGCAGGCCATATGTATATGCGTATTTAGGTGCACTTGTCCATCCCAAGCTGGGCAAGTTGGAGTACTGGCGGCGCGTGCTGGATGATGTGGATTCAGTGATATCGAGGCCATATACAAATTGTGAACCGTGGGATACTGATCACCTAGAGATGTATTTGTCTGCATGCCCCGATATCTAATAGTGTAGACTCCATTTATCATTGAGAGATTTTTGGCTTTGTGAGTTCAGAGGCAGTACGGGTATACACAGGGGATGCCACAGGGCGTTGCTCATTATGGGCGGTGCAAGGATGATCCTGGATGGGGACGATGTATTACCTACCAGGTGGCCTATACAGAGTATTCTGGCTTACAGTCTAAGGTATGGGCATACAGGCTAGAGGTGGTAGATGCCAGGATGTCGGATGAGTACTTGGTGTACTTTCACACATATCAATTTCCACGGTTCACATGCCCCGATGAGCCAGGGCCTATTGCGGTAGTACAACAGCTAGGGGAGGAGAGACAGGAGGAGGTGGCGAGTGGAGAGCGGGTGGTAGGAGGAGGAGAGGAGGAGGGTGGCAGAGATGATGACAGCTCAGATGGTGGGGATGATGGAGGGGAGGCCGAGAGAGCAGTGAGGCAGCAGTTCGACAGTCTAGCCGGTGCTCAGATTATACGGCAGCCTAGATCTGGTGGCAAACCATAGACTATTATCAGGGTGTCCTCTTCTTCACAGCAGGCACAAATAGCCACTCTGCAGGCCCAGGTGCAGACTTTTCAGGGTCAACTAGGTCAGGCACAAAGTATGATAGCTCAGTTACAGGTACAACTGACATAGGCTCAGGCTCAGGCTTAGGCTCAGGCTCCAGCTCTGACACAGGTATCTCAGCTTGCCCCAGACCCATAGATAGCCTAGCTGATCACGGAGAGAGATGCTTTGAGACGGAGGGAAGTGGAGGCCAAGGGCGTCGCTCAGAGGCTCATGGGCACTGTAGAGAGTGCATCCTTGTGAGAGGCAATTGTAGAGGGTATGGAGATGGCAAGGGAGGCAGAGTACTATTGTGTCAGGTATGAGGAGTTGTGTCCTCTCGAGTGCAGAGAGCCATTCCCACGGTCCCACACGAGGACTAGGAGCAGATCACGAACACGTACGCAGAGCATGGGAGTTACTAGGCCTCGACGGGATCCAGATGCAGGTACCAGTGGCAGGCCACCTCCTTCCAGACTAGCTCCATCAGGGACATCGACCGGCTAGTCTTGTGATGTATATCATTTTTGGAGCATGTAGATGCCATTTTTTTTATCATATCCTATGTATCTCTCTTTGAATTTTGCAGTTTCATTGAACATTTGGACATTTGTATCAATTTTTATGAGTGATGATATGCAGCGGCGATGATTGTTTTGATGATGTGATGTGCATTTATGAGATGATTATGTGATATGCATTTATTTCTATATGTTATGGATTTTGGTATGCATTTGAATGATTTGATGACTAACATGATATGTAGGATGATTTGATATGATGTGTTTATGATGATGATGAAAAATGGTTGATGATGCGTACTAATGATGTTATGCAGGTGGATGACTTATGATGTGATTATGAAAATATGCCATGGGATATTTGATATGTTTTATGAAAAAAATGTTGTTTGGAAAATGATATGAAAATGTATGTATGGAATGTTTGTTTTTGGATTTTCAAATGCAAGTAAATAATGATAATATGATGGAAAATGAATGTTGTGTTTATGATATGCGTTATGAATTTGAATGGATATGAGGATGATAGGGTGATTAATGAGATGAGATGAATATAATGTGATAAATGATATGAAATGAAATGATTAATAATAATGTGATGTATGATATGATGATAAATGATATGTGATGTAATGTAGATGAAATGCAATGATAATATGAAATGAAATGATATGAAATGATAAATGATGATACAAAATAATAATGGTATATGACATGAAAGGATAATGAAATGATAAATGATATGATAATGGAAAATGATATAAAATGATAATGGTAAAAGATAATGAAATGATAATGGAAAGTGAAATGATAACAAAATGATAAATGGTAAATGAGCTGAAATGATAATGGAAAATGAAATGATAATGATAATGAAATAATAAATGGTAAATGAGATGAAATGATAATGATAATGAAATGATAACGAAATGATAATGATAATGAAATGATAATGGAATGATAATGGAAAATGATATGAAATGATAATGGTAAATGAGATGAAATGATAATGGAGAATGATATGAAATGATAATGAAATAATAAATAATAAATGAGATGAAATGATAATGGAAAATGATATGAAATGATAATGGTAAATGAGATGCAATGATAATGGAGAATGATATGAAATGAAATAATAAATGATAAATGAGATGAAATGATAATGAAGATGAAAGGTGATGATGAAACAAATATCCGAACATCCTCCACAAATAGTTCAAAGAGACACGACAGTCGTTGATGTTTTTGTTAGCCTTTCAAAAAATATGATGCAAATTCAGTATGCAGATATGTACAATGTCCTAAAATGAAATTCCATTAAATGAAATGAACCATTTGTTGAGCTTTTTGACATTGTTCTTGAATCATCATAGAGCGTTTTAAAATGTTGGAAATATGTACAAGCATCAGAGGGTAAATTAGCACCAATGATGACTTGAGTACAATTTTCATGATTTTTGATATAGCAAGTAAATACAAGCATCGAGGTATAATTGGACCAGAATGACCTGAGCATTTCTTGCATAAACAAACAAAGACCAACCACTTTCTGATGCCAATGTGGAACTGTCGTCAATGATAAGCTTTGGAAATCATGTGTCACGACATATTGGCAACAGATGGATAGTTAACCTCAAGACAGTAGACAAAGAAAAATCATTCTCCTTCCTCGCTACTCTAGTTCAATACATCATCAAGTGTGCTCTAGAGAGATAATATCGAAAATTAAACAACCATTATTCAAAATTTAGTATTGTTATGCCAATCATTATTCAGATTTTAGATCATCTAGATATGAGTCATGATATGGTATTTAGCTGAAAACTGTTGTGTTTGGGATCAATGATGTGCATAGTTGTTCATAAGTTTTGATTTGGTTGCCTGTTTGTAGGATTGGATTTGATGTCATTGTCTAGCTATTTCTGGAAAATCTGAAAGTTGGTTGTCCCTAGTATGTCAACGTTTGCCCCTAGTATTGACACAACTTACTGAAATAAATATGTACAATAGTCAAGCCATGGTAGGACGTTATCGCTCTAGGAAAATGATGACATCATGATGCTAGTATGAGCCTAAGATGATGGAAAGGTGCATGAAAAAGAAGGCTGATAAACCAAGTGTAGAACATGAACTAATAGATGGAGAGCTACAAATAGCATCTGTTTTGTCAGATTTTCACTATTTGGTTTTTATTGCATTTTTCTTGTCAATAGACTGCCTATTGCCAGGTTTTCACCCTATGACGATTTTTTTTTTTCGTCGCTACCGAGATGCCTATTTGCCAGGTTTTCACCAGGGTAACCATTTTTTTAGGACATTTTCTGCTATTTTTTGGATTTTTTCAAGACCTTTTCTGCTGTTTTTGGATTTTTTCAGGACCTTTTCTATTGTTTTTGGATTTTTTCAGGACCTTTTCTATTATTTTTGGATTTTTGGAGGACCTTTTTTGTTGTTTTTAGATTTTTTTCAGGAACTTTTCTGCTGTTTTTGGATTTTTACAGGAACTTTTCGGGATGATGCTAACTGTTTCAGACGTAATACTTCTTCAGGTGCATGCTGTTGATGGGTTCATCAAACAGATCCCCTTCTAGCATTGATAGCTTGTATTCTCTTGAACCGTAGACTGCGATAACCACATAAGGACCTAGCCAATTTGGTTCAAACTTGCCTTTCTTTTCTCTGTCTTGCTAGTTTCGTGGATTTTCTTTCAGAACCAGATCACCAACTTGAAAAGTATGTAGCTTGACTCTATGATTATAGCTGCGAGACATCATCTGTTGATATGCTTTCAAATGATCAACTGCTCTTTGTCTCTTTTCATCTAGGATTTCGAGCTCTTGTAGTCGAGAAACTCTGTATTCATCATCTGTTGTGAGACCTTTCAACGATACTATGAGTGATGGGATTTCCACTTCTAGAGGTAGGATGGCTTCTGCTCCATAGAAAAGAGCAAATGGTGTAGCTCTTGTTGGCGTGCGAACACTGGTTCTATAAGCCCATAAGGCGGGATTGAGTTGAACATGCCAATCTTTCCCTGAATCATTCACAGTTTTCTTCAAAAAATTTAATATTGTTTTATTTGAGGCCTCTGCTTGGCCATTCCCTTATGGATAGTAGGGTGTAGAATATCTGTGTTGAATGTGAAATCTCTCACAAAGTTCATCAACATCTTGATTCTTGAAAGGTCGTCCATTATCTATGATAATGGAGTTGGGAATGCCATACCGACAAATAATATAGTTGAGTATGAACGATGATATCTGTTTGCCGATAACTTTATTAAGAGGTATTGCCTCAATCCACTTGGTGAAATACTCTATGGCTGTGATGATGAACTTATGCCCGTTTGATGAGGAAGGATGAATCTTGCCCACTAGATCTAACCCCCATTGAGAGAATGGCCATGTTGGCATAAATGGTTGAAGTTCCTGTGCCGAAGCATGAATGAGATTCCCATGAATCTGGCATTTTGAGCATGTTTTCACAAAAGTGAATGATTCCCTCTCCATTGTAGGCCAGTAGTAACCCATTCTAATCAATTTTTTGGATAAGGTTAGTCCACTCGAATGAGTACCACAGATGCCATCATGAACTTCTTGTAAAGCTTTGTCAGATTCCTCACGTTCAAGACATCGAAGTAACATACCATCAAGACCACGATGATAAAGGGTGTTGGCGATAAGGGTATAGCAAGAGGTTTGATGAATAAAATTTCATTTTTGGTTACAGGATAGATCAGGTGGTAAGATATCGTCTTTTAAGTAAGCATAGATTTTTCTGTACCAAGGTGAATCGGATCCCACCAAGTGGCAAATGATTTGGCTTTTAGGCATGTCATGGCAGGTGTAAATGATTGTTCCACCAAAAATTCATAGCGAGTCTAATTTTTTGGGAGTTGTAACAATGACGCGATCATAGCCATGGCATCAGCTGCTTTGTTATCAAGCCTTGGAACTTGTGTGAATTGGATGTTCACAAAATACTTCTTGAAGTCATCCACCATCTTTTTATATGGAAATAGTTTATCATCCTTGGTCTGATAGTTGTCATTGATCTGATTAATGACTAACTGCGAGTCACCATACACTTGTAGTTCTGTAATCCTCCATTCCAGTGCTATTTTAAGTCCAGTGATTAATGCTTCATATTTGGCTATGTTGTTGGTGCATGGAAACATCAGCCTCTATGATCGAGGAATGGTGTGTCCTTGAGGGGTGACAAAAAGTATGCCCACCCCCGATCCATGTTGAGTAAAAGAGCCATCAAAATATAAGGACCATGTCTGTTTAGACTCTGCAGTAAAGACATCAACATCTAGAAATTCTATGTGTAGAGGGTGGTCTGCTTGTAGGGGTGCTTCAGCTAGTTGATCAATGATAACTTGTCCTTTAATTGCCTTGCGATCAACATAATGGATGCCAAACTCACTCAAAATCATTACCCATTTTGCTAGTCTCCCTATCAATGATGCTTTGCTTAACAGATACTTTAGTGGATCAATCTTTGAAACAAGATTGATTGTATGTGTTAAACTGTAATGCCAAAATTTTTGTGAAGCAAAGACTACCGCTAGACAATCCTTCTCGATGGAAGTGTAGTTGAGTTCATGGCTTGTTAGTGTTCTGCTGATATAATAAATTGCACGTTCCTTCCCTGTATGGTCTTCTTGTGCTAGCAATGCACCCAATGATGTTTCTGTTGCGGCTATATACAAAATCAATGGCTTGTCTAGATTTGGTGGTGCTAGGACTGGTGGAGTCATTAAGTACTGTTTGATTTGTTGAAAAGCCAGTTCACACTTGTCATCCCATTTGAAAGGAACATTTTTATGCAATAGATGTGTGAAAGGTAGACTTTTGTCGGCCAGTTGCGCAACGAACCTCCATATAGATTGAAGTCGTCCCTGCAATGATCTCAATTGACTGATGTTCCTTGGTGGAGGCATTTCCATAATCGCCTGTATTTTAGTAGGATCTACTTCAATTCCTTTTTCTAAAACAATGTACCCCAAGAGTTTTCCAGATTTGACCCCAAAAACACATTTCTTGGGATTGAGGCAAACTTTGAATTTCTCCAATCTTGTAAATATTTTAGACAATATTTCCATATGTCCTTCTCTGGTGTATGATTTCGCCAATATTTCATCTACATAATCTTCCATGAATGTGTGCATCATGTCATGAAATATTGTATTCATGGCTCTTTGATAAGTAGCCCCAGCATTCTTTAGACCAAAAGGCATGATGTTCAACAAAGAAGTTCCTAAGTGGCATGTGTTGTTTTCTTCTATTCTTCGCGCAATCTTGATTTGGTTGTAACTAAAACAATCCATTAATGAATACATGGCATGACCAAATCGCCGACAACTATAGTGTCGATGTTTGAAGTGGGAAGTCATCCTTAGGACATGCTTTATTAAGATCTCTAAAATCTATGCATATTCTGACACTTTTATCTGGTTTGGATACAGGAACAATGTTAGAGATCCATTTTGCGTAGTCAATTGATCTTATGAATCCCACATCAAGGAGTTTTCTCAGTTCTTCTTTAACCAACAATGCAACATAGGGGTGCATTTTTTTGAGTTTTTGTTTCACAGGCTTAACCCCTGGTTTGATAGACAAGTGATGCATGATAAGATCAGGATCAAGACCTGGCATGTCCGCATAAGACCAAGCAAAGTTGACTTGATTTTCCCTTAGAAATTCCATGAACTCTGGTACTTCTTTCTCTATCATTGACGCAGCTAATTGTAAAATCCTTGGTTTGTCTGAAGTTTCAAGGTTAACCGCATTTGTAGGCTCAATCAAAATAGGTGATCGCTCATGGTAGTGCTCCGAGAGAGTGTCAAAATTCCCATCGTCTGGTGCCTTAAAAATGTTTTCACCATCTTTTACGCTCTTTATTTTATCTTTTGTTTGATCTAATACTGCCAGATTCTAGTTTTCACCATTAGATCTTTCTTTTTTATTTTTGCTTTTGCAGCTGGGAGAATTGACACTCTCCTGATCAAAGACTTTATGCTGAAAATCGCTAGTGGAAAAATCATTTACGTCTTCTGCGGAAAGGAAGTTGACAATAGCTTCATCAGTTGGAAACATAGGTATATCGATAGGTTCAAATGAATCCCAATCAATGAGATCAGGATAAATCAAAGGTATTGGGTCATCGGGTTGCATGAAATCGGCTATGGTTATGGTCATAATGGAGTTGATCGTAGGATCCAAGGCATTAGGTGGATCAATGATGATACCATTCTCGCGATAGTCTTGTTTATTTAAATCTGACTCAACATCACTAGAATCATAGTTACTTTGTAGTTCAGATTCTTGTGGTTGGGACCCTGACCCTTCACCTTCGATTAGAGTAGGGGTGTACTTGTGTATTACATCAATCTTTTTATCCCTCCAGAACTCATTATTGTAAATGGTATCCCATTCATATTCAACAGAGTCTGTGTCAAAGTTATTATCCATGAAGTTTTGAACTGTTGCTAAACATGCTTCTCATGAATCTGAACCTTCTTGCAATGTGAAGACAGTGCCATGTTGTTGTTTGGATGTTCTTTCTTTTGAGGTAGTATCATAACCTAATCCGGTTTTCTCTTTTGCAGCAAGTCCTGGAGGATTAATAAGTTCAACTACTCCTTTTCTTTTCCTGATGGGACCCTTATCATAGACCATCTTCTGCATGGTAGAATACCCTTTTCCATATTTCTCTATTGGTAATTTGACATTAAAAACTGCTTCATCTTCATCTTTATAGAGCCAGTTTAGAATTTCCCTATCCTCAGGATCTTCCATGGGGAATTTTTCTTTGATGAATTGTCCATTAAACTTTGTAATTGGCTATTTTGGTGGTTGTGTTGACGTCAATGCTGCTAATATTTGATGTTGTGCGATGGAAGGTTGTCCATGTGACCGAGGAGATGTGGATAAATTAGCGAGACAGAGAGAGTATTTTCTGACTCCATGGTCTTTGAATTTCAATTTCTTGATGAAACTATTGGCTAACTAACTTATTTGTGTGTCAATCTTTAGAGAAGTACTAGCATGAGCTTCTCGATTGTTAGGAACCAAAGTATCTTGACTGGTTTTGATATTAGCACAAGTCTAAATATTTGAATTGTCAGCTGATATCGTGATTTCCTATCCATCATAAGGAAATTTAAGACATTGATGCTATGTAGATGGGACAGCTTGCATTTCGTGGATCCAAGGGCGACCTAACAAGATGTTGTATGCAAGATCATGATCTAATACTTGACAAAAAGTATTTTTTATTACAGGTCCTACTCTGATTGGTAGCATTATTAGACCCTTGGATGCTCTTTCTTCATCATCGTAGGCTTTTATGGTAATCTTTCTTCTGAAATCAATGGAGTCTTCAGAAAATCCCAAAGCCTTGA
>VDFB02338148.1:22846-42317 GCA_007258455.2 Sequoia sempervirens | reverse complement strand
GTGGTTGCATGCAAAAAATTTTTGGTGTAAAATATCAGAATTATTAGATTATGTTACCTGTCTATGCATAAAAATTATTGGAGTGTGAGTATGATATTTTTTGAAGATCTAAATAGTCAAGCTTGGTAAAGAAAAATCATGTCAGATAATATTAGTCTAGAACAAAATGAAGAGATACTTGATAGATTGTGGGCTATATTGAAAAGAAAGGGTGATGGGAAATGTTATTGTCCTTGCAATAATTGCAAGGGCTTAAAGATGAGACAAATTTTAATCACAATAGCTGAGAAACATTGTAGGCAACATGATCACATTGAAGGGGGGCATGATTATCATCCTTTAGTAAGTTGTTCATTATATGTGTTTATATTGATCGAATTTGTAAATGTTTATATTGTTTTAACATATTATATATATATAATCACTTGATTATGATCATGGTTTATTTGTGGCTATCATTATTATAAAGGTGGGGTGCCCTAAGGCAGATGATATAGATTATTACAGCTTGAAGAATGTGGTTTTGCAAGCAGACAAACATGGAGTTGTGAGTATCGGAGATGAAGTTAATGATCTTATAGAAGAAGATGATCATGCACCAAAACAAATAGTTGAAGATGGTGGTATGAATACATTGATCCATGACACATTTAGTGGTAGAGCTGATCATGATGATCAAGATGACTTTGATGATGTTCATTATTTACCTGTACTTGACAAGGCATACGAGCCCCTTTATGAAGGCTCTGAAACAACTCTTCTCTTTGTTGTATTGTTGTTGTTGAACTTGAAGGTTATGAATGGTTTATCAAACATAGCAATCTCACGGATGTTAAGGTGTCATATATGTCATCTTTTTTCATCTATTTTAATTATTGTTAGTTCATCACTACTAAATAAAGGATGGAATATGTACCATTAATATTCTTTATATAAACAAATTATTTTTTGTTGTAGATTGATTGGTGAATTTTTGTTACCACCATCAAATATTTTACCTCGCTCATATCGAGATTTATATGCCATTATGTAAGATATCAGAATGGAGTATCAAGCAATAGATGCATATCCCAATGATCATATTATATATCATAAACAACAAGAATTTGCAATAGAATTCCTAGAATGTCATAGTAATAAATATCAAACAGATCAACTAACAAAAAAGGTTCCTTGCAAGGTTCTTCATTATATTCCCATTATTCCACATATGCAACGATTATTTAGATGTGAAAGCTTAGTGCAATTGATGGATTACCATGCATGGAATAGAAGTGGAGATGACATTCTTCGAATGTTTGTGGATGGTTTTGCATTTAGGGACATGGAGGAAAAATGGCCACACTTTAAATAAGAACCTCGTAATCTTAGGCTTTCATTGGGAGTAGACGGTGTCAATCCATTTGGAGAGCTAAGATCTATTTACTCAATGTGGCCTATTTTTGTTATCAACAATAACATTCCTCCATGGATGTCAATAAAGAGGGAGCACATAATGTTGTCAATGATTGTTCTAGGTATTTGCTTACATCAATTTTCTTTAACATTGTAGCATCTCATTTGTCTTATTTGTTGCATAATGACTTATATTTTTTTCATTCAATAGTCATGTACATTAATTTATATATATTACAGCAAAATGGTTATAATAATTATGTAATGTTTATGTTCATTCAACTAGGTAAGTACCAAGTTAAAGATATGAATGTATATATCGAGCCTCTTATCGATGAGTTACTAAAGTTATGGAATGGCACCACTATGTATGATGTCTCTAGACCAATAGGACAAAGACAATTTCAATTCCATGCAATGTTTGTATGGACAATTCATGATGCCCCAGGGCTAACACATTTTTGTGGTATGTTATAATGTTTGACTGCACTTTAGCAATATTTAATTTGATAAAGTAGGTATCATGCATGTTTTTATAATAATCTATTCATTATATATAATTATAAAAATTGGACATATTTAATCCAATTATATATCATCTTATGTGTCTTAAAACAAAGAGAAAATTTGTACGTCCAATTTTATAACCAAAAGATGAAATTCCTGCCGTTCAACAAGTTTTAGAAAAAGTAGGTGTTTGATGAGTATCACACTCTCCATAGAAAATAATAAGTAATCTAACCATCGAAAACATCTTTCAAATGGAAAGAGGAGACTACATCAAAACCACAAAGAATGTCACCACCTAAGTGGAAGTTGGAATATATACAGAATTAATCATCAGCGCTATACATCAAAATCAAATTGTTTATCTATCATATATGATATGCTTTGAATTTATATTTTTATATTGTGTTGTGTTTATTCATGTTGTAATTGACAATGATTGTCATTGTTAATTTGTTTAACTTATATGCTTCATGAAGGTCATCAAGGCATTAATGGTCGGCTTCCATAGGGACTGAAAAGTTATTCAAAACAATTTAGTAGGTTACCCTACTATGAGCAGCTACAAATTGTGGATTTGTTTGATACAATGCATATCAGAAAGAATATAATAGAAACATTATGGAAAATATTGGATGGAAGGCATGACAAAGAAAAAATTGTCAAAATTTGTAGTGACATTCGTAGCCAATAATGCAATGAAAATGTCATTCACTAAATAGTGATGGAGACCAAATTAATATAAGTGCCCTTCCTTGGTTATTAACAGAGCAGCAAAGCAATGCTATAAAAAGAAGTCATACAAAAAATTCGATTTCCCACAGGATTTGCTGCGAACATAAACAATATAATAACAAAGAAAGGTGAATTTGGGTCAGGGATGAAAATGCATGATTGCCATACCTTCATTAAGGTAATTATTCTGGTATATTATATACACTTGTATAATCCATGTACTTTTCAGTGTATTGTGTTTACTACTGTTGGAAAAATAATGAAAAGATCATTTCCTATACCGGTTGCAAGCATTCTACCTCTATCTCCTAGACAACCTTTGACAACAATGTCAAGCAAGTTATATATGATCTTGGAAAATACAGGTGTGACGACAATTCATTGTACACCCTTTGTAATTGGGTTACCATGCATTTGTTATGCAATATGACCATATATTTTTGTTAAATCTCGTTAATATATTTGTGCCTTGAATCACTTGTAAATGGCTATCATCTGAAGAAATCCATAAAAAAGATATAAATTATTGGAAAAGAAAAATTCCTCATCTAATGTGTGAAATGCAAAAGTGTCTACCTTCAACATTTTTCAATGCACAGAAACACTACCTCATACACCAAGTTGAGGAGATTGAATTGCGGACCCTGTAACAATACAAGGTCAATATGGATGGTTGAGAGGCACTTGAAATTTTTGAAGGCTTTGGTTAGACAAAGAGCACATCCTGAGGGTTCTATGGTGGAGGGATATGTGGTATACCAGACCATGGTGTACATTAGTGAATATCTTCCTAAGTTTGCAGCAAAGATCCATGTAGATCGCATTTGGGATCCCAACCCATTAACAAATTTGAAGGGGAGTACCCATTGTGAAAGGTAGATTGAAGAAAGTGAGGTAATTATAAGATGGCCATAAAGATTAATTGGAATTCATTTTACATATGGTTTTTATGTATATTGTACTTATTTATATTAATTATTAATCTTCAATATGCATTAATTATAAATTAAGGTCATATACCTGTGGGCATTTTTAACCACATACCATTTGTAGAATTAATTTTTTGATGCCAGCTATCGAGAGTGGGATGCACTACATTTGTATGTCGCCAACAATTTTGATTGAATGATGGTATGGATTGAACGATGTCAACAATTTGGTCACACATTAACATGGGAAGGTGTGGCTTCATTGGTTAAAGAAGCTCATTGTAATGGAGATTCTAATGTTACACAAAGGGAAATTGATTTAGCATATGGTTTAAGAGATAAAAAGGTACATATAAATATATTAATCACCCATATTATTTAATTATTTCTAAGTATATTGATGTATATATATGTTGATATTTTTTTCTTTGGATACTTTCAACCAAGAATAAATATGTTTATCAACCGACGATATTGCAATAATTTTTACATGTTTGACATATTGCAGGTGAAACACCACAAGGCTATGTGGTGTAATGGTCATAAATTTTGAATCAAAATGTTGGATGACATAAATAAAACTTTTGATTCGCATAACCACAGCCTTTCAAATAACTACGTTTCATCTAGCACATACATCTAGAAGTCTTAGGAAAAATCGATACCAAGAGATTTTTGGATGATATACTTTGAGTGTTTTAAGTCATTCAGATTAATTTTGTTCATCATCCCATGGTATAGGCTACCATTGAACAGGAAAAATTATCCTGAGAGAACTGTTATTGAACATGATAATGGATTTACCATGGTTAATATAAGGTTGATCGAGAGAGCTGGAAATGAGCCCTATGTTCTTCCAAGTCAATGTGAGCAGATATTTTACTTAGAGGTTCTAGGTAAACCAGGTTGGTAATTTGTTGTTAGACATGATCCAAGAGGAAGGCTAGTAAAGTATAATGTGGTGGAAGAAGAAGATATTGAAGAACTAGAAGATGATGTAGATGATGATCAAGATCAATGGTTAGTTGATGATGTCCCTGACGAAGATGTCGAAGAGGAGGAACTAGATGATGATGTAGGAGTTAATGTTCATGAAGATGACAATCCGCATTAATGACATTGTCAAAACCGAAGTATCTACGACTACGCATGATGATATGACCAATCCTTACAATGTTGAATCTAGATCATATGATACAGAAAAAGAGTTGGATGAAGAAGAAGATCAATGACATTGAAATGTATGAGTTATACAATTATATTATCTATTTCATATTAATTTCTTGATAGAATTATATTTGAATTATGTGGTTACATAATTAATTCATGATGTTTTTAATTTTTATGCCATTACATAATTAATTTAATGATGTACTTTTTAATGTTTGAAAGGTCAAAAAAATAAAACATTTCAATAGTGATGTTAACAACCTTGAAATTAGTGTGTTTTAGGTTTCATGTGACCGCTAAAAGATTTCAAAAAAGTTAGTTGTAGAGGTGGTTGTTCAATGGTTTAACCTCCTGCATGTTGGTTCTTTTCTACAATGTAACTAGGTTTGTCTTCATTATACCTATGGAATGCTTCAATTCCAATCGGCGTACCAAGGACCTAGACCAACTGACGAGGACTTTAAAAGCCTCCTACACTTCAGGCTCTACAAGACCCGAGAGGGTGATCCCTTAATGTGTTTACAACCTCTACACCATTATTATAAACAACATTAACAATAGCATATGATCTCACTTAATAGCTCAACATGATAAGATAATATCAACTAGAATTGGTTGTTCATAAACAATATCAACTATTTGGAGTGTGAGATAACTAAACACAATCCTTTGTATAAGATAGTCAATTATTTGTAATTTATAGCAAGCTCTAGGCAAAGACAAACAATTATTGAACTACACTAATAATTAAAACTTAAATCAGTGCCATATATCCATTGCAGGAGTCAAATTCATAAGCATCTAGAGGTTTATAATAGATTTAATACATCACATATAAGATCCCTGACAATATTGTATTACAATTTCATCAATATGCATTCTAACCCATGAGACTACTTATCAAAATCCTTTATACAAATACATATTCCGGCCATAATAATTTCATTCAAACATTTTTATCAATTTCTTGAACTAAAGCTGTAAAATAAACTATACACACACCACAATATGAGATGGATGAAACATCCCTTTATTTATCCAAATTTCAGATATGCATGTACATTGAGAGTATTACAGCCCAAACCATTTCAACTCAAATGCTAGTACTGTTATAAAACATTCAATATCTATGAACTCAAAACTTGTTACATAATGACTCAAAACCTAAATTGCATTTCTCTAAAACCATCAGATATGCAGAACATATCTGCTTATAATCCCATTCAAGCATTTTAATTAATTCCTTGAATTAAAACTAAAATAGAATCATACACACTACAACAATGAGCTGAATGAAACAACCCTTAGTTATTTTATTCAAAGTTTAGATATGCACATATAATGGAGAGAGACGAGCTTGAAATTATCATTTCAATTCAAATGCTAATATTGTTATGCAACATTAAATCCTCATGAAATTAACACCTATCACAAAGTGACTCAGAACCTAAATTGCATTTCTCGCTAAAACCATTGATCTTTACAAACAGCTCTACAACTTCCCCTAAACTTGATCAAAATTATCTAACTTGCTAACCCGTACTTCTGGCCTTAAAATCCTTCTTATAGAAAAATGAAGGAGCAAACAATCTTCAGGCCAGAAAGTACACACGTCACCAACCGATTAGAGCACCTGATGATATTCCAAAAATCATTACAACTTCAATAATCCTGGAGCATATTCTCATTCATCATGTCAGCAGAGGAAGGTTGATGCAATAACAAAAAACCATGCGAAACCCATGCCAAGAAATCCATCAACACAAAACTGGAATCACTGTAATTGCAACATCTAATTTTCCACCTATCGGTAACACACTCTTTTTACTCATCATCATTCAAATACTTAGCCACCCACCTTTGGTATTCTTCGTCAGTTGGCCAGTCAAAATTAATCACCTCACTTACCTTTGTACTATAAGGCATATACTTTACTGCTACCTGATTAACATTTCTTTCAAAAGATTCTAAAAATGAGTTGGTACCAATAATCTTATCCATACAATTCACCAATAAATCATAATTTGAGTCATCACAAATTACTTTAATTTAATTATTTATGACCTTACTCGCTTGATCTTGCCATTGTTGGAGTGTTCTGATTTCCCCCTTCTCATCAATTATATCAGGTAACAGTGTGTTACCCCAATCTTTGAAATTCTTTACCAACTCCTTAATCTTCCTACTTAAATCATCTGGTAAGGTTTGAAAACCTTCTAATGATTTCACTAATATATAAGTAGGCTTCAATGATTCGGGCTTATTATTTACATCAAACCTCGAGGCTTTATTCATAATATCTAGATCATTTTCCCTAGGGATCCAATTTTCAATTATTGGAATCACTATCCCTTGATCCCTATCAATATTCTTTATTGCTTCAAATAGAAAAGAATACAAAGAATGTATAGAGGGAAATTTATTATCTACCCTTTCATTTAAATGCTCCAAAAAAGTAGTAACAATTTCTTTTTATTTTGAAAGAAAACCTTCCTCTTTTACCCTTAATAATGTCTGTAATTCATCAATTTTCTGTATGAGCTGCCTCTTTGTTGGATCAATAGAGCACTATGTTTATTCATCAATTTGTTTTAGAGGAGGGGTGAGGGCAGGATTTTGAATAGGAGACCTTGGTGTAGAAACATTTGGAGAAGTATGAGGCATTGACCCTATTGTGGGAGGTAATGTACTAGTTCTTGGAGCACTAAATGTTTCCCCAATATGGCTATACTTGAACCTTTCCACTTCAGTTTGTAGCTCAACATTCCTCTATTGCATTTTACTATATTCTTCAATTAAAATGTTATACTTCTCCATTAGGCTCTTTCTTTCAGCCTCCTCCCTTTCAATAGTGTTTTGGTGCCAACTTGGCCACATTCATAGTTAAATTAGTGGCTTTGGTGGTTGAAGTCTTTGAAGCCCTCTTTATTATTAATCCTCCTTTGAAATTTGGATTAATATCAGCAATTTCTGGCTTTCTTCCTTGTGGAGCCAATGCCCAAATTGCTAAGGTCTGATATTCTTTCAATTCAAGGAAGAGCTTGTAATGCTTTCCTAACTTCTTCTCTTCAAAATCCTGTAAAGATTCCTTGATCTCCCCATACCGGCATTGAGTTAATCGGTGATCTCGCTGGATGCGTTCCATTAGGAAAAATAAAAGTTCACCTTAACTCATGTTGTCTCCCCTTTCTTCAGAGTATATTTTGAACTCTTCCATTAGTTCAGCTTTTACTTCTCTATCATTCTTCCGACCGGACTTGCTGCCTACTCTCCGTATTTCTATTTTTGATATTCTCAAATTTCATCCTCCATGCCACTGTATAAGAATATGTGAGTCTTTAAAATGAATTGTCATCTAAGAACTCCTTTTGCAAGCCTCATTCTTTGCAGTGACACTTTTACCCTTCATCCAAATCGGGATAGAACCATCTAAATTTAGTTTAGAGGGGAAGGCTGCATACCCACCCCATGTCCACCGGGCAGCCACACACTGCTTCATCTATCAGACTCTCAAGTGGGTGACTGGGCTTTTCCTCTTAGGTTTGGCTCAAATGGTGGTGATGGGGGACTACACTCTAGTGAAGACTATAATTCAATGATCTTGAATGCCCCGGGCACTTTTAATTTTGGACCTGGTTGTGGAGGCACCTTTATTATTTGCTTCCCCTTTCTGTCTACTTCTTCCTCATCATTGCTAGTATCCCTTTTCCTCCTATAGATGGGCCACCTTTTTGTAGGCTAATATACCCACCTTGTTTCAATTGGCTCATCACTTCTGTCCCAGACATATCTAGATTCTAGCCCAAATTTATCATTATTTTGGTTGTCAAGGTGTCCATAATCTCCTTGAAAATTTTTATCAAAAAATCAATTTTCTTATGGTATGGAGTGAATTCCATCAGTGGATCATAATTCAGATCCATTTCATGCATAATATCTAGTGGCTTACTATCAGCTATCCATTTGTTCAATTCCTACTACTAAATCAAATCTCATTTCTCGGAGCAAGGTCCCTCGTGAAATTGTCCCATAAACTTCTGCCACCTTTATTCTCGTCTGGTGCAAGAGAAAATAACCTTAGGATCATGTTGTCGCTTCAATCAAACTTCAAATGGCAATTCAACAAATAATTTATCAAAATGCGTCCAACCTCCCTTTAAAAATGTAAAGTCAGACACTACTGTATAATCATGGAATAATGTTCCCTTCCCCTTTCCAGTAAGGTTGTCTTCATGAATACAACCCATCTGCCACATAACTTCTACAAACCCTAGTCTTGGTGGCACATTGTATGGCAGTATGTGAGGGGTTCCTTGAAATCCATATATTCTTAGGACAATGCTGACTAGATATGGGATAATGTCACCCCAATTATGTAAAACCCTCAATTCTTGTTTTCTCTCCTTTGGCCTAAGGAAATCATGCACTTCCTCAGGGATCCTAGGTGCATTTACCATCAATATAGCCCTTAATCTTAAGCAAAATAATTATCAAATTGCACATAACTGGTGTTTTCCTTATTACAGGACAAATCTGTAGCCCATATCTATACCGACAATATTTCTCCATCAACTGATTGCCTTAAGTTCATCTCTGAAAGAAATCGACATTCATAGAAATAGGAAAAATATACCAACATGGAATACCGTACTAATTGAGTACCAAGATCATGTTTCTACAAACTTCGGCTAAACCCCTATCCATCCCTCTTTTAAGCAAAAAGCGCAGTCTTCTATGTTACAGAGAATAGGGTGTTTTTCGTGGTCGGTACCTCCCATGAACATATACCAGACACTGTACTAGGACCAAACCCAAAAAATCGAAGACAGTTGGGAATACAGCAGCCAGAAAACAATTCAATCTAAAGGCAGTCTCTTGGGTCACTAGGGTTGATGTGAAATTGTGAACCTCCTGCCTTAACCAGATGAGGTGGAAGCAGCTTAACCCTAAAAAGAGATTTTAGTTTTGTATACTCCTGCTTCATTTCCTCAAAATTAATAGGAACCAAGTCATCACTCGGCTCACTCAAATCAAAAGTCCGTTGGATAACATCTCTGTTAATTTCTAATAGAACCCCTCCATCATTATCTCTAATTACCTGTGTGATGGGGTCATATCTCATGGCCACTGCCCTAAGTAAGTCCACATCAGGGAACACATTTGATACAACCAACTTACCCATGTCATACATCCATCCATTTGAGAAAGGGTGAGACAAATTCCTTTGTCCATACCATAATTTGAACATCTCTAAGCCAGTGAGTGGAACCCTAGCATCAACAATGTTGGAACTATTATACACCAAACCCTCCCCTAGGATTTTCCCTCACAATAACACTACACCCTTCCTTCTATCATTTGTTGACAATGGAAATTGATTTAGGAAATCATCGTACAAGTTTCTTTTAAAATAATCAATGTGGCCAAAGTGCTACTTGGGTAGTGCCATTTTAGACAAACTAGGGCTTCACTACAATGTTACACTTCAAGTGGCTATGACTATGTAGAGATAGGAAATTACAGAGTAAAAATACTGCAATTCCTCACAATTTATGATTAAACTATAGCCCCAAAAAAATATTTTAATGAGCTTAGTGACACGCATAGCAGACCCCCCTTCCCAAATTTAGGTGTAGAATGACTGGGAAATAGAGAAAATAAACTGACAACTTTTTTTGCACAAACTCTAATTTCTAGCTGCAGCTGCTCGCAATTTCACCTTTGGCTCTGAAACTATTTTTTACGAAATACTTGGATGCCTTGCGATATAAATGAAGTAAGTAAATTGATTTTATGTCAATCAAATCTTTCCAATAGATGTCTCATCCGCCATTAAATCCCACTCGCGAGCTGCATGAATGACTCCAACCACATTTGATACAAATTTAAATTTGAACTGTTGATCCTCCAGTTTGATCAACTGATCACCACCTTCAAAACAGTGAGCTATGATATGCAATGCTAATATGTACAAGGGGCCCACCTCATGCCATGCAGCCCAAATGAAAGTCCCAAGTGATGCCCTGGAATCCTCTCCATTTACCATACAAGGACCTATTATCTTTTCCTCATCAAAGAGATCCTCGCCCTTTCCAAAATGGTCATCCTTTCCCTAACCGTCAAGCAGCTTTAATTCCTAAATGAACATCTCAGATTGAAATAAAACATGTGCATCTCACAATCAATTTTAGTAATCTAACACACTTTAGAACTTTGCTACCTTCACCTTTAGACCTCATCGGATGAGACACGTGGCAAGCGCCCGTGACATCGCGATCCTATAATTCCTGATCATGGGATGGTGAGCACCATTGATCTGCAGGAAATAGATCAACGATAGTGCTAATTCAACCCTCTACAAAATAAAATCATCGATGACCACCTTCAAAACAAGCTGACACAATTGCCAACACGATGATAAGGGGCCCACCTTACCATACACCCACACGGCGAAGTCCATGTATTTTGCCTATGATATACCTAATCTTGAAAACTTCGATCACATCGAGGCGAAAGTAACTTGATCCCGCAGCATCAATGACGAAACTTTTAACATAGTCATACCATGTCATATTAACTCCTTCGAAAAGCAACTTTTCCAATGAGATTATGTAACATATCCATCGTGATGAACATGTGCATCTCGAACACTTTAGTAATCCACCCTTAATATATTTTAAAGCCGCCGCGTTTCCTTTACTCTTTAGTTTCATCGATGAGACATCGGGCGCTCGCACCCATGATTTTGCAATCAACCCAAGCACCATCAGTGGAGAGCCAAAGTGGGGGAACAACTCGGGATCAAATGGCGCTTGGTCAATGGAGCAACAAATTTGATCTCCGGATAGACACGCGGGCGCCGCCTCTTTTATGATTTTAAGTGATCCCTTCAATTCATACTGGCCATGGATAGCGTGGCAATCGCTGATATCTGGCTGTGAAATAGATCAACGAAAAGCACTAAATCAACCCTTGCAAATTAAAACATTCATTAAAAGGAGAAGTGGGCATTACTAGGCGGATGACAAATAAAAAAATTATATTTATAGAAGAAAAATAAAATAAATTTACAATTTGTTTTATAATTTCACTTTTAACTTTAAATGTATGTTCACTCATTAAGTTGTATTTTTTACAATCACACTTTTTATTTTAGATTTTTGTTTATAAAATATAAAGATGCATAAAAATATATTAGAAATATTTTTCTTTATATTATATAGCATTCATAACATTAAATTAACATAGAATAACAGTTTCACACAATATCACTTAACCAATCAAGGAAAAATTTAATCATTACTATGCAACATTATTCTCACATCAAACTAACAAATAAACATTGAAAACAAATTTATTTTTTTTATATTATAACATTCATAACTTAAACCTTTTATACATAATATCAAGTTAATTATAAAAACACATTAAATTATTTATAAGCAACTTAAATTTTTTAACAATTTAATAAAATATAATTTAATATAATTAAGAAAAATTAAATAAGAATTATAGATAAATTTATGAAATATTGATTTACTTATCAAGAAAAAATCAATGATAAATTTACTTATTATAGATAAATTTAGTTACCAATCTATTTTAACCATCAAGAAGAAATTAATCATTAGTGATTCCAACATTATTGGCACATCTTTTAAACTGACAAATAAACATTGAAAACACATTTATTTTTTATATTATAACATTCATAACTTAAACCTTTTTATACACAATGTCAAGTTAACTATAAATGGTATAGAGTTTAGATTTGCTATATCTCTCATATATCAACATAGGTAAATTTGAAAATATTTTAAATTATATATGTAGACACCAAATTTGGTTTAAGCCCGCCGAATTTTCTTAATAATATTCTCTTCTATAATTGTATTCTCCATGGTCATGATTAAATAATGTTAATTATTTAATTATTCAATTTTAACTTTACCTTCTATTAATTAAATAATCTCAAATTATTTAATTAATTCACATCTTTTCTTTATTCTAATATCTCATTAACACTAAATAAACATTTTTATTTTAATTATGTTACCACTAACCTTTTATTTCCTTCTTTACACCAAATAAATTCTTATTTAATTTACTCTTGTCATAGCTTCAACTATACTAAATACCTTTATTTATTTTAATTATTCATTTAAATCCCTTCATCATTTAATTAAATAAATCTTATTTATTTAATTATTCTTCAAAGATCAAATCTTGAAATTAAATGAATTATTTAATTCTATAAATCATTTTAACGTATTCTATATTTAGATAATTGTGTGAGTTATCTAAGTATTCACTTTGACTCGACTCTATTATTCATTTTAACGCTTAGTTAACTCTCTTGATTTAATGTCCTGAGTGGCTTCGAAAGTAATCTCTTCGGGCTACATTATCTCCAAATATCTAGTTCTAACTCATTTTCGTACATGCATATTAATTAAATATTCTTATTTAATTAATTAAAACCCTTTGTATGCAGACCAACAAGAGTTGCTTTAATCAATTCATCTTTACTCATGCAAAGGTATTTCTTCTATTTTCGATTGAACAAAACCACTCGGTTTAATCTTTAATTCTCATTTCTAGTTTGTATCACTCCATGTCACTACCGACAATTATTATAATGCATGTCTAATTTATCGCATTCTCAACTGAACATTGATCTTTTTCAATCTTTGGCCTATCGCTCGGTCAATCAATTTCTATAAATTGATTTGGTTATTCTTCATTCCAATCTCAAAATCTCTCTTGAAAACTCTCTCGCGAAATATTATGAATTTTGAGAGCACTTAATCTTGAATCTTCGATATTTTTCTAATCACTATCTTAGGCTATACTTGCATGAACTTACGAGAAATCTGAGGGCAATTATACTACACAAGCAAAATGGAGAAGGGCAATCGAGATGAATCATGGAAATACATTTGAAATTGGTGAGATTGTTTTAGTTTGTTTACATTTTACTTTCCTTTGTTCTTTGTTGCTTAACATTAGATTTGCATTTTATATTTTAGTGTTGCATGTTTGCTTCTAATCTGTTTCTTGTGCACTTTCTTGGCATTACATTTGGTGAACCCGACATGAAGACACCATCTTCAAGAATCTGTAGACTTTTATTTTTTTATTTTTGCAGGTTTTTCGTATAAAATGACACATCAGTTTGACGAAGCGACGCAATTGACTTCCTGAACCGATCCGACAAGAAATGACGCATCTGAAAAATTAGGACGCATCTAAAAATTCCAGAACCACAATTGACTGGTGAATACCGAGCCACAATTGAAGAAAATATCGATGCATCTGACTGGTAACACAGCGACCCAATTGACTGGTAAACCTTTATTTCTATTTTTGAAAATGTAAAATTTTCAATTGATTTGTGTGTTACTAATATCTGATTTTCAATGTGTGGCCTTTTGGAGTTAACAAGATTTTGCAGGATGATTGACAAAGACGATATTGAAAATTACTAATGATTTTTTCTGTAGGATGTTTGTTGAAGACCCTAGTTAATTTTGAAATAGATTGTTTGGTAGTGTAGTAAATATTTCATTTGGTTTAAAATTAACAAGTGTCTACTGTGTTTGGTGTGAAAGCACAAGTTTGGTTACCCTTACGACTTGGTACATCGAAGTATCCTCTCCCCTTGCGCATTCGTGTGATCCTAAGTGTAAGAGAAATGATTACCAACTCTAGAACTTGGGCCTGTTCTAGTGGGAAAAAATACTCACCATAAGATGACTCAGACCGGTAGCACCCTGAACCCGAGGGACTTCTAGCCAATATATAAAAGTGGATTCTTGGGGAAAGTCCAAGAATCATGCGTATGGTTCTGATGAGATGGATTTGAAAGGGGACTCTCGCTGCATGGATCATGCCCTACGAACATAATGCCCATACTAAATACCTTTTGTTTTTAGAGACCAACCTATTTGTGGCCGTTGCTTGGTATAGTGTAGGGTATAGTATCATGCCCGAAGATACTCACTATTGATCCCCTTGAGTAGATATAGCAGTTCTTTGGAGGTCATTTCCCAAAGAATTTGAAATTGGTGTGCTTGAAAGATGTTAATGAGCCATGGAGGGGAGCCAATGCCACCAAATTTCTAAGCTATCTGCTCTTGAGAAGGAAAGGTGTTTATCACCAATCTGTGGTATTTGGGTGGGCTATACCAAGTATACAAACCCTAGGCCTTTGGCCTATTAGGATGTGCTTGTCTGTTATCAACTTAAATGTTATTTGAGTCCAAAATCAAAACTAAAAACACTTTGTCTTATGATTATCTTTGATTGTCAGAATTTGATCACAGAAAATGGAGTCAGTTTAAATCTCATCACTTAAAATACACAGAGAGTTACAACTGTTCACCAGAAAGTCGTAATTGATTTTTAGATTCGCATCTATTTAATTTTGAGTTGCATTTGTTATTAAAAGTCGCATCTATTGAACTTTGAGTCGCGTCTATTATTACGGGTCGCATCTATTTAGCTTTGAGTCACATCTGTCAGTATTAGTCGCATCTATTTAGCGTAGAGTTGCATCTGCTAGTTTAGCTCACAATTGCTTTGCAAAAACTGCATGTGTTATATTCTGAGTTGTAATTGTCATTACAAGTCGCATCTGTAGAAGGTTAATTGCATCTGTCAGAGTCACACATTAAACTTTACCAGAGAAACGCAATTGATCACTGAAAAACCGCAACTGTTAACTTGAACCGTATCTGTGAAATCCTAAAATGCATCTGTCTAATTATTAGAAAACTAGAATTCATAGTCACTGTCCAGTCAACACGATTATACCAGTTTCAGTTTTCTTTACACAAACAGTCCTTGAATAGAAACTTGAAATGATTTGCTCAATTTTGCATCCTTTAGGTTCATTCGGTCATTACCATACTTGTCTTAATTCAGAATTTAGTTTCATCTTAGAATACATTCTTACCTTGCATTAAACTTCTAGAAATGTCACTTTTACAAACTTTAGGACTACTTCACCATCTACACTCTAGAAAAGTCATAGCATCAACAAAATCTATCATTGAACCTAGTCTTATTAGTTTATCCTTTGTCCTATAAAGAGTTCATCCTAGCTCATCAGTCTAGTTAGGAAACACAACTTGTCTTAGATCCTTGTCCTACATTGGTTCCTTGACTTAAACTAAATTGACGCCTTGGTTAGACTTTAGGTAGTTGGTCCATTCATCTTGAGTTTATAGAATTGATTATTTTAGAACCTTGCTTAGACCTTGCATCTTTAGATTTTAGGCTAGAGTCATCCTAGAACATTCCTTATTTTGCATACAAAAATCACAAAAACATAGACTAGAGTCATACTGTTCATAGGTATAGTTTTGCATTTCTCGCATATTGAGCTTTTCTTACATGGTTGAATTTAGGTCTAAGAGAAGAGAGAGAGAAAACATGTCGAACCCAAATGAATTCATCAATATATTTTCTTCAAGACCTCATAAGACTCTATTAGACAAATTCACCACTAGAAACACTCAAGGACATATTGCAGTAGAAGACATAGAGGCTGCCGCATAGGACCCCGAGTTTGCCTCTTTCGTAGTTGAGCACCTAGCAAATGATCGATAACGATATTTAGCCAAATTGCTAGCTGAAGGTGCTACCTTACCTCCAGGATTTGATATCAGCACCTTACAAACTCAACCTACACAAGGGACAAATACCACAACTGCTAGTACTACTATACCTTAGGTCAGCACAATTATGCCATCTAGTACACCTACACAGAGTACGACAGTCCATAGTTCCCCATTTGGTACATCTAGCATGACATCGGGATTTAATTTCACTATAGGGGCTTCATCATCCACTCCCTTTGGTCCTCTTGTTGGGAGTAAAATGCCTAAAACCTCAGCCTCTACACCTTATGTTGGTGTCACAAATACAATATCCCAATCAACAACCATACCTAATGCTAGTGTCACAAGCACCATACCACAATCAATGGCCATACCTAGTGCTCAAGTCACTAGTACTATACCACATATTACACAAACATGAGGCATTCCCTTTCTCCAATATGGTAATCAGAATCCATTCTCCCAGATGGGTAACTAGAATATATTCACTTAGATTTTGAATCAGAATCCTTTTGTCCAAACTAGCAATCATAATCCTTTTTCATAGATTGGTAGTCAGAATCCATTAACAAAGATCCTAAGTCAACACCAATTTATGTAGATTCTAGACCAGAACACATTTACCAACATTCCGAATCCAAATCCACCTTGGATGCCAATGTTCAACCAAAACCCATCATGAGACTTTGGATTTCAGAATACATACACGGATCTGCATAATCCCCCTAGCACATATTTGACCCAAGTTGACATCTTACAAACACAAATGCATGCATTACAAATGCAAATGGATAACATGTCGGTCTCAACTAAGAAATCATTTTCAACAAAGGATATATGCCCATTCCCCTTTGATAGATCATTGTACATGACCCCTTTCCCTCACGGATATGTCATACCAAATCTCCCTAAGTAGAATGGTAAACGAAATCCAATAGAACATATAAGGGAGTTTTCTACCATATGCATAGATGACGCTTATGACCCCATGTATCTTATGAGACTATTTCCAAGAATTCTTATAGGAATTGCACTAGAATGGTTTTCGGGTCTAGATTCTAGCATTAGGTCTTGGGGTGAACTGGTTGAGAAATTTGTAGAGCAATTCTCTTTCAACATAGACCATGAGATAAATATAGAAACCTTGTGTCACACAATGCAAGACAAATGGGAAACATTCATTTCTTTCTTCCAGAGATGGAAAACTATAGCTAGTAGGTGTCCTGTTGAGATACCCAAAAAAAAAGTTACAATGTTTCAAGAAAACCTTCATGCAAAACTTAGGAGTAACTTAAGGGTACATTGTTGTACATCCTTTTCGGAACTAGTGGAAAAAGGGGTTATAATAGAGAAGGATCTTATCGAAAAGGGTGAACTCAAGACATCAACATCCAATAGAAACCCAATCATACAAAACACCCCTACTGACATAAACAGATTTTGGTCTCGCAACAAAAATGTCAGCAATGATGGAGTAGTTGATGCTAAAACCCTACAAGCAGGACCCCTCATCACATTACAAGGACCTCATACTTTTTCCAACATGCTTAATGTTGTCAATCAATGTCCTAACGTGGTCCAAAATACTCAATGTCCACAACAAAGAAGATTTCAAAAACATGACTTCACTCCCTTAGGGGAACCCATTGAGTCGGTGTTCAAACAACTGTTACAACATAATCTTATACAGCTGCAGGAACCAAGACATTATGATCCAGGACAATTTAAAATAGCTTGGTGGGATGACAATGCCTTTTGTGATTATCATAGAACTAAGGGACATAACCTGTAAAACTGTTGATAATTAAAGAATATCATACATGATCTTGTCGAAAGGAGAATTATTGAAGTTAGTGGACAAAAAAAAAAGTCATCAAACACTGATCATCAAGTATTTTCGGACCCACTACATGACCATGGGAAAGGAACTATCCCTAATTTGAGTACTAAGACCAATATGTCAGCCAACTATGCTAGTGTCAAGCATGATTATAATAGTGGAAAAATCATTCACTGACTTCGCATCGTCGATAAGAATATCAATACCATTATTATCAATACTAATCCTAAGTGTGCAGTCAATACTCGTCGTACTAAGTTCACTATCCAAGGCCTTCCATCGCAGCAAACACCCCAACCTTCCAAGTTACAATATAACCTTCTTGACCAGCTAGGGAAGACCCCAGCCCAAATCTCAATCTTGGAGTTGTGTATTTCCTCTGAGCATCGATCTATTCTTGATCAGGCTTTACAGAACACCACGATCCCTAATTATATTGATATCAATCATTTCTAGGAAATGGTAGGCTACTTGACCAATAATCACCATGCCACATTTTCTGAAAAAGACTATGCAACTGAAAAGATGAACCACAATGACCCTTTACATCTAGAAGTCCTTGTTGATGACACCAAAGTTAGACAAGTTTTGGTAGACGGAGGAGCAGGGTTAAAACTATGCACTTTAAAACTAATTAAGGCCTTAGGTATCTCAAAAGCATGCGTAGACACAACCATGAGTATTTTCATAAAAGCTTATGATGATGAGGAAAGAAAATCAAAGGTTGTGGTAACACTTCCTATCAAAATTGATCCTGCAGTGATGGAGACAAAGTTCCAAGTCTTGGATCTCACCCTTCCTTATAACCTTTTGCTAGGTAGACCATGGATTCATGCCATGAAAGTGGTCCCTTCCACGTATCATTAGTTTCTTAAATTTCCTTACAATGGCACAAAAATAACTATAGATGGTGATCTAGATGCCTTCCAGTATTGTACCAATCTAAAAGAGATCCCCCAACGCCAAGTGCCAGTGAACCAAGAGGCTTCATAGTCCAATTCATCCTCCCATGTTGACCTAGCCACACTGACTCGAACATCTATTTCACCCTCAATTCCTACTATTCCTAGGGTTGAGATCCAAGACAAGGGTTGTGGAGAATATTACATGAAGACTTCTTATTATGTTAGCCATTTAATCCCTCCTAAGTCATATGGTTTACCTACATCAGATAGGAGACAATCTATGGTCACTATACACATTCCTCCCACAACAACTTTTACTAAATGGGGCGAATTAAGCAAAGAGGCCATAAATACAGAAGATGTCAC
>VDFB02338148.1:0-22746 GCA_007258455.2 Sequoia sempervirens | reverse complement strand
AGTGCCACATAGAGCAAAGATATTCCAGTTTTTTATATCATGTCATCAAATTTGGAACTTCATCAAGATTTTAATCATCATCAACATTAACAAAAGCAAAGGTATGGACTTGAATCCCTTGCATTTAAATTTTTCTATATATATAAATATTTTAATATTTTCCTTCAAATCCATAACTTATATATTAGTGTGTTTTATTTATTGCAATAAAGAATTAACCTAAGTAACACATTAAGAATTCTAAGGATTTGTGCTTGGAAAAAATGCATAACAATTTTTTTTGTTGGATGCCGTGTTGTATAGTTTAGAAAAGCTCAAAATATGAATTGGATTTTAAGGCCACATATTATGGTAGCTTACAATGCAAAAGAAGGAAGGAAATCTATTATCAATTTTAATCTACAATTTAATACCATATGAAAAACCACATGTAGTATTATCTAAAATTAATTCTTGACATATATTAATTTTATAAAATACACTTACCATTCAGTAAACTTCTCCCAAGAAAGAAACCCTAAGTGAACATTAATTGAACCCTAATTGTAGATTCATAACTCTAATCATAACCCTAAGCGAACACTAATCCTAATCAAACCCTAACCCTAGCCTTAAAGTTATCATATAATATAATTATCTCTCTTGTCTAAATTTGGGTTGAATTATTTTTCCTTTATTTTTAATTGCATATATTTTTTGTTTATTAGATCTTATTTTATGAATATATGCAAATATAATTTTACTTCTACATTCATTCTATGCCCATTTTTTCATGATATTTTAACATTCATTTTCTAGAATATTAGATCAATCTCACACATAAATATGAAACCTCAACATTTTAAAATTGAATTCTGCCCAAAACATAGACACACAATTGAACAAATTCTCAAAAGAAGAATGACAACATCATTAACATTTCATTCAAAATTCACTCAAATCCACGTAAGGAGAGAAAATATATTAGAATTATACGTTTATTCATGCTTATAAGTCATATCTGCATACAATTTAAGATAATTTGGATATATTCATCCAAAAATCAAAACAGGTTATCTATTCTATTATGTCTGCTTGGGGTTTTAATAGCTAATGGCACCATAGATATCACTTCCTCATCAAAGGACAGATATCTTTCTACCCATATATTCAACTCAAAACCTAGCTAGAGCTTTCATTAGTTCTCTCCCTACAAATGAGCCTTGAATTCCCTTTTATATGAAAAGGGAGCAACAAGCTTTGGGCTCAAATGTAATTTCACCACAAATTTTCATTTGAACAAAATCTCCATTGCATTTGAATTTCATTACAAAACTTCCCACACGTTGAATCTGCAAAACATTTATAGTGCATGAACTAGGGAAAGGTAAAAGAAAAGGGAATACAAATTGTCATCACAATCCCCTTTGTATCCACGCAAAAATTAGGCAACCAAATTAATTGCCACTAAGGCACCACAACTTCTTATTTACCTGCCACCCTACCCTTACTAGCACTCAAACCTCGGTATACACGCCCGCTTCTAGTTGTTGCCCAATACGATAGACCCTCAGCCTCCTCTTCTTTCTTTTCCTTGCCCAATATGGTTCTAGTCCATCCACTTGGGGTTTTAATAGCCAATCACACCACATATATCACTTCCTCATCAGGGGACATATATCTTTCTACCCATATATTCAACTCAAAACCTAGCTAGAGCTTTCATCAGTTCTCTCCCTACAAATTAGCCTTGAATTCCATTTTATATGACAAGGGAGCAACAAGCTTCGGGCTCAAATGTAATTTCACCACAAATTTTCATTTGAACAAAATCTCCATTGCATTTGACTTTCATTTCAAAACTTCCCACACATTGAATCTACAAAACATAGTGGTACACAAACTAGGGAAATCTAAAAGAAAAGGGAACACAAATTGTCATCAAAATCCTCTTGTCGCTATCCACGCAAAAAAACCAGGAAACCAAATTTCCACAAAGGCACCACAACAACTTCTTATTTACCCACCACCCTACCCTTATCAACACTCAAACCCCAGTATACATGCCCGCTTCTAGTTGTTGCCCAATACGGTAGACCCTCAGCCTCCTCTTCTTTCTTGTCCTTGCCCAATATGGTTCTAGTTCATCCACTTGGGGTTTTAACAACCAATGGCACCACAGATATCACTTCCTCATTAGAGGGCATACCGTGATTGAAGCGAGGTAAATACCAATAGTAGTTAGAGTCGGTCTTAGTTACATCATCAAAAGTGTTGCTCGTAAGGTCAATGGGCGAGTGTTGGCATCTAGAGGAGATATGCCCATACCTTATTTTCCTACCGACACTAGTAATAGAGCACACCGACTTCTTGCCTTTGTCATCTACTAGTTGAGCAGCAACGTTCTATAATTGCAACCTTCTACTGCATCTAGTGGGCACAAGCCTAGGCTTGTCAACCAAAGCACATTCTTGAATAACAGGACCGAGCTTTTGTGAGCTCAAATGAACAGACCTCCTTACTAACTTACTCATTTTATCTTCTCAGACAAGCACTCAAACTTGATTAGACTCATCCTACAAAGTGCTCTAACTACTACAAGAATGACACTACTAGCAGTTAATTCCTCTTGTATTTATTGTGTGAGGTAATGGAAACCTTCATCAATGCTTAGTAAAAATGCATGCGCAAACCTGGCAATTTGGCGGCATATTTACTGTCACCGTTTAACTAGAGGTACATGAGAATCCAAATATCACCCTTCATGATTGCCAACAACAACATCTTCACACAAATTGAGTTTGAGGTCTATGAGTTGGCAGGGTATGATCAAATTTTTCTCCCATATCTTCGAATCTAGAAAACCTACACATTGCACATTTAGTATTTAATGAAAGGCTTTGGCTAAGCCATCGGTGACATGACCCATAGAGTTAATGGCTTAGGCTTACGTCACTAGATTAAAATTAAAACCCAACTTTGATTTTAATACTTTATTTCCTCTGCAGGGTTTTATTTCCTAAGTCTCGGTTGGCCCCATTAAATTCTTATCCCAACCCTAACAAAAAACAAATGATTAAGCTAAGGATTGTATTTGTTGTTATAACTTTAGTTCTAGAGAATTCTTAATTACCAATTCTTATTTGTGAATTTTTATATGAATCCAATTGAATGCCTTTCCATATCATTATGGAAAATTTTATTATTGCAACCCTAACTCTAACACTAATTAAACCTTGACCCTAACCTTTATTGAACTCGTATTATAACCCTAACTCTAATATTAATTGAATTGTAATCGTAACCCTAGGTATTGTTGAAACCTAACCCTAATTGTATCAAAACCATGGAGAACTCTAATTGAACACTAACCCTAAAATAGACAATAACCCTTACCTTAATTGAACCCTAACTCTAATCCTAGCCCTAATTTAAGACTAACCTTAACCCTGACCTAAATTAAACCCTTATTGAATTATAACCCTAATTGATCCCTAACCCAAATTGAATACTAATTGAACCTTAACCCTAAGTGAATAGCAACCTTAATTAAACTCCAACTATAATCCTATTTGAATTTTGACCCTAATCATAACCATAATTCAACCCTAACCCTAAACACGAGTTCAATTAAGTTTAAGGTTCAAATAGGGTTAGACTTTAATTAAAATTAGATAGGATCCAATTAGGATTACAGTTGGGGGTAAAGATTAAGGTTCTATGATAGAGCTTGGGGTTAGTGTTAGGGTTCAATTGGGGCAAGGGTTAGTATTAGGGTTAGGGTTATGGTTCAATTAGGGTTTCATTAATGTTAGTTTTAGAATCATAGTTATGTTTAGGATTGGATGTAAAATTAGAGTTAGGTTTGAAGTTAATTAGTGTTATTTTTAGGGTTGGGGTTATGCTTAGACTTATAATTAATGTTAGTATTGGGATTAGATTATATCACTTTAATAAAAATAATCTTCTATAGATTCATTCAATTTTTTTTTGAAATTATATTGTAATGCCAAGAAAGTGCACAAGAAACAGATTAGAAGCAAACATGCAACGCTAAAATCTAAAATGCAAATCTAATGTTAAGCAACAAAGAACAAAGGAAAGTAAAACGTAAACAAACTGAAACAATCTCACCAATTTCAAATGTATTTCCATGATTCATCTCGATTGTCCTTCTCCATTTTGCTTGTGTAGTATAATTTCCCTCAGATTTCTTGTAAGTTCGTGCAAGTATAGCCTAAGATAGTGATTAGCAAAATATTGAAGATTCAAGATTAAGTACTCTCAAAAGTCATAAGATTTCGCGAGAGAGTTTTCGAGAGAGATTTCGAGAGATATTGGAATGAAGAATGACAAATCAATTTATAGAAAATTGATTATTCGAACGACAGGCCAAGATTGAAAGATCAATGGTCGGTTGAGATCGACAGATTAGACATGCATTATGATAACTATCAGTAGTGACATGAGTGGTACAAACTAGAAATAGAATTAAAGATTAAATAAATGATTTAATCTTCAGTTTGGTATTTGAAAACAGAAGAAATATCTTTGCATGACAAAAAGAAAGATTGATTAAAGCAACTCTTGTTCGAATGCATGCACAAGGTTTAATTAATTAAATAAGAATATTTAATTAATATGCATGTACACACAAATGAGTTAGAACTAGATGACTGAATAATATGACAAAGAGATTACCGAGAAAGCCACTCAAACATTAAATCAAAAGTTAACTAAGTGATTAAAATAGATGTCGAGTCGAGTCAAAGTGAATACTTAGATAACTCACACAATTATCTAAATATAGAGGAATACGTTAAAATAGAATTTTATGAATTAAATAATTCATTTAATTCAAGAGTTGATCTTTGAAGAATAATTAAATAAACAAGATTTATTTAATTAAATGATGAAGGGATTTAAATGAATAATTAAATAAATAAAGAATTTATTTAATTATAGTTGAAGCATGATAAAGAGTAATTAAATAAGAATTTATTTAATTCGACAAGAAGAATAAGGTTAATTAGCAACATAATTAAATAAAAATGTTTATTTCATTAATCGATAGAATAAAGAAAGGTGAATTAATTAAATAATTGAGATTATTTAATTAATAGAAGAATTAAAGTTAGTGAATAATTAAATAATTAACATTATTTAATCATGACCATGGAGAATAATAATTATGAAGAATATTAAAGTCGCAGCTTAAACCAAATTTCGGTGTCTACATATATAATTTAGAATATTTTCAAATTTACCTATGTTGATATATGATGTGATATAGCAAATCTAAACTCTATACCATTTATAGTTAACTTGACATTGTGTATAAAAAGGTTTAAGTTATGAATGTTATAATATAAAAAATAAATGTGTTTTCAATGTTTATTTGTCAGTTTAAAAGATGTGCCAATAATGTTGGAATCACTAATGATTAATTTTTTCTTGATGGTTAAAATAGATTGGTAAGTAAATTTATCTATAATAAGTAAATTTATCATTGATTTTTTCTTGATAAGTAAATCAATATTTCATAAATTTATCTATAATTCTTATTTAATTTTTCTTAATTATATTAAATTATATTTTATTAAATTGTTAAAAAAATTAAGTTGCTTATAAATAATTTTATGTGTTTTTTATAATTAACTTGATATTGTGTATAAAAGGTTTAATTTATGAATGTTATAATATAAAAAAATAAATTTGTTTTCAATGTTTACTAGTTAGTTTGATGTGAGAATAATGTTGCATAGTAATGATTAAATTTTTCATGATTGGTTAAGTGATATTGTGAAACTATTCTATGTTAATTTAATGTTATGAATGCTATATAATATAAAGAAAAATATTTCTAATATATTTTTAATGCATCTTTATATTTTATAAACAAACATCTAAAATAAAAATTTGATTGTAAAAAAAATACAACTTAATGAGTGAACATACATTTAAAGTTAAAAGTGAAATTATAAAACAAATTGTAAATTTATTTTATTTTTCTTCTATAAATATAAATTTTTTATTTGTCGTCCGCCTAGTAATGCCCACTTCTCCTTTTAGTGAATGTTTTATTTTGCAAGGGTTGATTTAGTGTTTTTGTTGATCTATTTACTGTAGATATCAATAGTGCCCGCTATCCCATGACCGTGAATTGAAGGATCACAAAATCATGGGCGAGCGCCATGTGTCCTATCCAGGAGATCAAATTTGCGCTATCATTGACCAACTGCCATTTGATCTAAGTTGTTCCCCACTGTCTCACGATGGTGCTTGGGTTGATTGCAAAATCATGGGTGGGCGCCACGTGTCTCATCCAATGAAGCCTAAAGAGTAAAGGAAACACTAGCCGGCTTTAAATATATTAAGGGGTGGATTACTAAAGTGTTCTCGAGATGCACATATTCTAAATTGATGGATATGTTATAATCTCATTGAAAAAGCTACTCGAAGGTTAACGACATGGCTGGCAACTATGTTAAAGGAACAAGATCATTGATGCTCAGGATCAACAGTTGCTCGCCATCACGTGATCAGAAGTTTCAAGATTGCGATATCGCAGGCAACCGCCACATGGACTTCCTTCGTAGTGTATGGTAAGGTGGGCCCCTTATCACCATGTTGGAAATTGTGTTAGCTTCTTTTGAAGGTGGTTCTTGATGATTTTATTTTGTAGAGGGTTGAATTAACATTGTCGTTGATCTATTTTCAATAGATCAACGGTGCCTACCATCCCGCAATCAGGAATTATAGGATCACGATATCACAAGCGCTTGCCACATGTCTCATCCGATGAAGTCTAAAGAGTGAAGGAAGTATTAGCAAGTTCTAAATGTGTTAAGGGGCTGATTACTAAAGTGCTTGTGAGATGCACATGCTTTATTTTAATGCAGATGTTATAATTTTGAGGGAAAAGTTGCTTGATAGTTAACGGAAAGGATGACAGCCATTTTTGAAGGAGCAGGATCTTTGATGAGAAGAATCAATGGTCGCTCGCCATCCTGTGATGGTAAATCGAGGGATTGTGGTATCACAGGAAACTGCCACTTGGTTTTCATTTGAGGCTTATGGCATGGTGGGCCCCTTATTGCCATGTTGGCGATTATGTCATCCTGTTTTGAAGGTGGCGATCACTGATTTGATCAAACTGGAGGATCAACAGTTCAAATTTAAATTTGTATCAAATGTGGTTGGAGTCATTAATCGCGAGTGGGATTTAATGGCGGATGAGACATCTATTGGAAAGATTTGATTGACATAAAATCAATTTACTTACTTCATTTATATCGCAAGGCATCCAAGTATTTCGTAAAAAATAGTTTCAGAGCCAAAGGTGAAATTGCGAGCAGCTGCAGCTAGAAATTAGAGTTTGTGCAAAAAAAGTTGTCAGTTTATTTTCTCTATTTCCCAGTCATTCTACACCTAAATTTGGGAAGGGGGGTCTGCTATGCGTGTCACTAAGCTCATTAAAATATTTTTTTGGGGCTATAGTTTAATCATAAATTGTGAGGAATTGCAGTATTTTTACTCTGTAATTTCCTATCTCTACATAGTCATAGCCACTTGAAGTGTAACATTGTAGTGAAGCCCTAGTTTGTCTAAAATGGCACTACCCAAGTAGCACTTTGGCCACATTGATTATTTTAAAAGAAACTTGTACGATGATTTCCTAAATCAATTTCCATTGTCAACAAATGATAGAAGGAAGGGTGTAGTGTTATTGTGAGGGAAAATCCTAGGGGAGGGTTTGGTGTATAATAGTTCCAACATTGTTGATGCTAGGGTTCCACTCACTGGCTTAGAGATGTTCAAATTATGGTATGGACAAAGGAATTTGTCTCACCCTTTCTCAAATGGATGGATGTATGACATGGGTAAGTTGGTTGTACCAAATGTGTTCCCTGATGTGGACTTACTTAGGGCAGTGGCCATGAGATATGACCCCATCACACGGGTAATTAGAGATAATGATGGAGGGGTTCTATTAGAAATTAACAGAGATGTTATCCAACGGACTTTTGATTTGAGTGAGCTGAGTGATGACTTGGTTCCTATTAATTTTGAGGAAATGAAGCAAGAGTACACAAAACTAAAATCTCTTTTTAGGGTTAAACTGCTTCCACCTCATCTGATTAAGGCAGGAGGTTCACAATTTCACATCAGCCCTAGTGACCAAGAACCCTTCAGATTGAATTGTTTTGCAAAGCCTTTCCTGGCTACTTTCTATTCACTATGTCAGATTTTGGGTTTCAGTCCTGGTACAGTAATGCCAATTGCATACATGTTCATGGGGGTACAAATACAACACCCTAACTTCTCTGTAACATATGACTTTTCTTCTTTTTTGGCAAAGAGGATAGATGAAGGGTTGTCGAAGCTGTAGAAACATGATACTGGTACTCAATTATTTTGGTATTCCATGTTGATGCATATGTTCCTATTTAGGAATGTTGATTTCTTTGCTGAGAAGATGAACTTAAGGCAATCAGTTGATGGAGAAATATTTTTGGTATAGATATGGGCTACAAATTTGTCCTGTAATAAGGAAAACACCAGTTAGGTGCAATTTGATAATTGTTTTGCTTTAAGATTAAGGGCTATATTGATGGTAAATGCACCTAGGACCCCTGAGGAAGTGCATGATTTCCTTAGGCCAAAGGAGAGAAAACAAGAATTGAGGGTTTTACATAATTGGGGTGACATTATCCCATATCCAGTCAGCATTGTCCTAAGAATATATGGATTTCAAGGAACCCCTCACATACTGCCATACAATGTGCCACCAAGACTAAGGTTTGTAGAAGTTATGTGGCAGATGGGTTGTATTCATGAAGACAACCTTACTGGAAAGGGGAAGGGAACATTATTCCATGATTATACAGTAGCGTCTGACTTTACATTTTTAAAGGGAGGTTGGACACATTTTGATAAATTATTTGTTGATTGCCATTTGAGATTTGGTCCAAGGTGACAACATGATCCTGAAGGTTTATTTTCTCTTTTCAGACAAAGAATAAAAGGTGGCAAGTTTGCACATGAGTTCAATTTCCCTAAGGACCTTATCAGAAATGAATTTGATTTAAATAAGTAGGAATTGAACAAGAAGAAATGGATAGCTGATAGTAAGCCACTAGATATTATGCATGAAATGGATCCGAATTATGATCCACTGAAGGAATTCACTCCATACCATAAGAAAATTGATTTTCTGATAAAAATTTTCAAGGAGATTATGGACACCTTGACAACCAAAAAGATAAATTTAAGACTAAGTCTAGATATGCAAGGACAAAGTGATAGGCCAATTGAAACAAGGTCAGTATATTAGCCTACAGAAAGGTGGCCCATCTATAGGAGGAAAAGGGATACTAGCAATGATGAGGAAGAAGTAGACAGAAAGGGGAAGCAAATAATAAAGGTGCATCCACAACCAGGTCCAAAATTAAAAGTGCCCGGGGCATTCAAGATCATTGAATTATAGTCTTCACTAGAGTGTAGTCCCCCATCACCACCATTTGAGCCACGTCCTAAGAGGAAAAGAATTGATCACCCACTTGAGGATTTGATAGATGAAATTATTGTTACTGATCAGGACATACAGGTTGGTATGCCTTCCCCTCCTAGGCTAGCTGAATTAGTTCTATCTGATTTGGATATGAAGGGTAAGAGTGTGCAGGATACAAGAATGAAGGCTTGCAAGGAGTTCTTAGATGATAATTCATTTGTAAAGACTCCTATATTCTTGCAATTGGCATGGAGGATGAAATTTGAGGAATATCAAAATAAATGCAAGGAGAGAAGAGAAGTAAGGCCTGGCAAGTCAGATCAGAAGAATGATGAAGTAAAAGCTGAACTAATGGAAGAGTTCAAAAATATCACTCCTGAAGAAGGGAGACAACTCGTGAGTTAGGCTGGTGTTTTTATTTTTCCTAAATGAGACATCGCAGATGCAGTGGCTTTCAATGCCAATATGAAGTCTAAGAATCTTTTTTAGGATTTTGAAGAAGAAGTTAAGGAAGCATTGCAAAACTCTTCCTTCAGTGAAGAATATCAGACCTTAGCAATTTGGGCATTGGCTCCACAAGGAAGAAAGCCAGAAATTGCTGATATTAATCCAAATTTCAAAGGAGGATTAATAATAAAGAGGGCTTCAAAGACTTCAACCACCAAAGCCACTAATTTAACTATGAATGTGGCCAAGTTGGCACCAAAACACTATTGAAAGGGAGGAGGCTGAAAGAAAGAGCCTAATGGAGAAGTATAACATTTTAATTGAAGAATATAGTAAAATGCAATAGAGGAATGTTGAGCTACAAACTGAAGTGGAAAGGTTCAAGTATAGCCATATTGGGGAAACATTTAGTGCTCCAAGAACTAGTACATTACCTCCCACAATAGGGTCAATGCCTCATACTTCTCCAAATGTTTCTACACCAAGGTCTCCTATTCAAAATCCTGCCCTCACCCCTCCTCTAAAACAAATTGATGAATAAACATAGTGCTCTATTGATCCAACAAAGAGGCAGCTCATACAGAAAATTGATGAATTACAGACATTATTAAGGGTAAAAGAGGAAGGTTTTCTTTCAAAATAAAAAGAAATTGTTACTACTTTTTTGGAGCATTTAAATGAAAGGGTAGATAATAAATTTCCCTCTATACATTCTTTGTATTCTTTTCTATTTGAAGCAATAAAGAATATTGATAGGGATCAAGGGATAGTGATTCCAATAATTGAAAATTGGATCCCTAGGGAAAATGATCTAGATATTATGAATAAAGCCTCAAGGTTTGATGTAAATAATAAGCCTAAATCATTGAAGCCTACTTATATATTAGTGAAATCATTAGAAGGTTTTCAAACCTTACCAGATGATTTAAGTAGGAAGATTAAGGAGTTGGTAAAGAATTTCAAAGATTGGGGTAACACATTGTTACCTGATATAATTGATGAGAAGGGGGAAATCAGAACACTCCAACAATGGCAAGATCAAGCGAGTAAGGTCATAAATAATTAAATTAAAGTAATTTGTGATGACTCAAATTATGATTTATTGGTGAATTGTATGGATAAGATTATTGGTACCAGCTCATTTTTAGAATCTTTTGAAAGAGATGCTAATCAGGTAGCGGTAAAGTATATGCCTTATAGTACAAAGGTAAGTGAGGTGATTAATTTTGACTGGCCAACTGACGAAGAATACCAAAGGTGGGTGGCTAAGTATTTGAATGATGATGAATAAAAAGTGTGTGTTACCGATAGGTGGCAAATCAGATGTTGCAATTATAGTGATTCCAGTTTTGTGTTGATGGATTTCTTGGCATGGGTTTCGCATGGTTTTTTGTTATTGCATCAACCTTCCTCTGCTGACATGATGAATGAGAATATGCTCCAGGATTATTGCAGTTGTAATGATTTTTGGAATATCATCAGGTGCTCTAATCGGTTGGTGACGTGTGTACTTTCTAGCCCGAAGATTGTTTGCTCCTTCATTTTTCTATAAGAAGGATTTTAAGGCTAGAAGTACGGGTTAGCAAGTTAGATAATTTTGATCAAGTTTAGGGGAAGTTGTAGAGCTATTTGTAAAGATCAATGGTTTTAGCGAGAAATGCAATTTAGGTTCTGAGTCACTTTGTGATAGGTGTTAATTTCATGAGGATTTAATGTTGCATAACAATATTAGCATTTGAATTGAAATGATAATTTCAAGCTCGTCTCTTTCCATTATATGTGCATATCTAAACTTTGAATAAAATAACTAAGGGTTGTTTCATTCAGCTCATTGTTGTAGTGTGTATGATTCCATTTTAGTTTTAATTCAAGGAATTAATTAAAATGCTTGAATGGGATTATAAGTAGATATTTTCTGCATATCTGATGGTTTTAGAGAAATGCAATTTAGGTTTTGAGTCATTATGTAACAAGTTTTGAGTTCATAGATATTTAATGTTTTATAACAGTACTAGCATTTGAGTTGAAATGAAAGTTTGAGCTCATGTCTCTCCATTGTACATGCATATCTAAACTTTGAATGAAATAACTAAGGGATGTTTTATCCATCTCACTATTGTGGTTTGTATGATTCTATTTTAGCTTTAATTCAAAGAATTAATCAAAATGTTTGAATGGGATTATAGGCAGATATGTGTTGTATAAGGATTTGATAAGTAGTCGTGGGTTAGAATGCATATTGATGAAATTGTAATACAATATTGTCAGGGATCTTATATGTGATGTATTAAATCTATTATAAACCTCTAGATGCTTATGAATTTGACTCCTGCAATGGATATATGGCACTGATCTAAGTTGTAATTATTAGTGTAGTTCAGTAATTGTTTGTCTTTGCCTAGAGCTTGCTATAAATTACAAATAATTGACTATCTTATACAAAGGATTGTGTTTAGTTATATCACACTCCAAATAGTTGATATTGTTTATGAACAACCAATTCTAGTTGATATTATCTTATCATGTTGAGCTATTAAGTGAGATCATATGCTATTGTTAATGTTGTTTATAATAATGGTGTAGAGGTTGTAAACACATTAAGGGATCACCCTCCTGGGTCTTGCAGAGCGCAAAGTGTAGGAGGCTTTTAAAGTCCTCATTAGTTGGTCCAAGTCCTTCGAGCTGCCTTCAATTGGAATTGGCAATTCCATAGGTATATTAGAAGACAAACCTAGTTACATTGTAAAAAGAACCAACATACAGGTCAACCATTGAACAACCACCTCTACAACTAACTTTTTAATCTTTTATGATCACATGAAACATAAAACACACTATTTTCAAGGTTGTTAACATCACTATTGAAATATTTTAATTTTTTTACCTTTCAAACATTAAAAAGTACATCATTAAATTAATTATGTAATGGCATAAAAATTTAAAAAATCATGAATTAATTATGTAACCACATAAGTCAATTATAATTCTATCAAAAAATTAATATCAAATAGATAGTATAATCGCATAACTTATACATCTCAATTTCATTGATCTTCTTCTTCTTCTTCCAACTCTTTGTTTGTATCATCCAATCCAGATTCGACATTGTAAGGATTGGTCATATCATCATCATCATCATCGATATCAGTTTGATAATGTCATCATCCACACGGATGTCATCTTCATGAACATTAACTCCTACATCATTATCATCTAGTTCCTCCTCTCTGACATCTTTGTCAGGGACATCATCAAATAACTGTTGATCTTGATCATCATCTACATCATCTTCTAGTTCTTCAATATCTTCTTCTTCCACCACATTATACTTTACTGACCTTCCTCTTGGATCATTTCTAACAACAAATTACCAACCTAGTTTACCTAGAACCTCTAAGTAAAATGCCTTCTCACATTGACTTGGAAGAACATAGGGCTCATTTCCAGCTTGCTCGATCAACCTTATATTAACCATGGTAAATCCATTATAATGTTCAATAACAGTTCTCTCAGGATAATTTTCATTCAATCGTAGCCTGTACCATAGGATGATGAACAAAATTAATCTGAAGGACTTAAAGTCACACTCAAGTATATCATCCAAAATCCCATAGTATCGATTTTCTAAGACTTCTAGATGTATGTCACTTCTAGATGAAACATTAGTTACTTGAAAGACTGTAGTTATACCAGAATTAAAAGTTTTATTCATGTCATCCAACATTTTCATTCAAAATTTACAACCATTTCACCACATAGCCTTGTCGTGTTTCACTTGCAATATGTCAAACATGTAAAAATTATTGCAATATCATCAGCTGATAAACATATTTATTCTTGGCCGAATGTATGCAAAGAAAACAATCTCAAGATATATACATCAATATATTTGAAAATAATTATATAATATGGGTGATTAATATATTTATACGTACCTGTTTATCTCTTAAATCATATGCTAAATCAATTTTCCTTTGTGTAACATTAGAATCTCCATTACGATGAGCTTCTTTAACCAATGAAGCCACACCTTCCCATGTTAATGCACGACCATATTGTTGACATTATTCAATCCATACTGTCATCCAATCAAGATTTTTGGCGACATACAAATGTAGTGCATCCCACTCTCTCAACTTAACCGTAAAAAAATTGAAATTCACAAATGACGTATAACTAGTTAAATACCACAAGATACGAATCTTAATTTATAATTGATGTATATTGAAGATTAAAAATTAAATAAGTACAATATACATAAAAACCATATGTAAAATGTATTCCAATTAATCTTCATGGCCATCTTATAATTACCTCTCACTTCTTCAATCTACCTTTCCCCAATAGGTACTCCCCTTCCAATTTGTTAATGGAGTTGGGATCCCAAATGCGATCTACATGGATCTTTGCTGCAAACTTAGGAAGATATTCACTAATGTACACCATGGTCTAGTATACCATATATCCCTCCACCATAGAACCCTCTAGATGTGCTCTTTAACTAACCAAAGCCTTCAAAAATTTCAAGTGCCTCTCAACCATCCACATTGACCTTGTGTGTACAGGTCCACACAATTCAATCTCCTCAACTTGGTGTATGAGGTAGTGTTTCTGTGCATTGAAAAATGTTGAAGGTAGACACTTTTGCATTTCACACATTAGATGAGAAATTTTTCTCTTCCAATAATTTATATCTTTTTTATGGATTTCTTCAGATGATAGCCATTTACAAGTGATTCAAGGCACAAATATATTAACAAGATTTAACAAAAATATACGGTATATTACATAACAAGTAAAATAAATGGCAATTACAAGATGTATACAATGAATTGAACAAATCTCACTACTTACCTCATGTATTTTCCAAGATCATATATAACTTGCTTGACATTGTTGTCAAAGTTGTCTAGGAGAGATAGAGGTAGAATATACTGCAACAATTATAAAATGATCTTTTCATTATTTTTCTAAAAGTAGTAAACACAATACACTAAAAAGTACATGGATTATACAAGTGTATACAATATACCAGAATAATTACCTTAATGAAGGTATGCCAATCATGTATTTTCATCCCTGACCCAAATTCACCTTTCTTTGTTATTGTATTGTTTATGTTTACAGCAAATCCTGTGGGAAATCAAATTTTTTGTATGACTTCTTTTATAGCATTGCTTTGCTGCTCTATTAATAACCAAGGAAGGGCACTTATATTAATTTGGTCTCCATCACTATTTAATTGAATGACATTTTTCATTGCATTATTGGCTTCCTGAATGTCACTACAAATTTTGACAATTTTTTCTTTGTCATGCCTCTCATCCAATATTTTCCATAACATTTATGTTATATTTTTTCTGATATGCATTGTATCAAACAAATGCACAATTTGTAGCTGCTCATAGTAGGGCAACCTACTAAATTATCTAGGATAAATTTTTAGTCCATGTGGAAGCTGACCATTAATGCCTTGATGACCTTCATGAAGCATATAAGTTAAAAAAATTAACAACGACAATCATTGTCAATTACAACATGAATAAACACAACACAATATAAAAATATAAATTCAAAACATATCATTTATGATAGATAAACAATTTGATTTGATGTATAACCTTGATGATTAATTCTATTATATTCCAACTTCCATAGGTAAGGTGACATTCTTTGTGGTTTTGATGTAGTCTCCTCTTTCCCATTGAAAAGATGTTTTTCAGTAGTTCGATACTTATGATTTCTATGGAGGAAGTGTTGATACTCATCAAACACCTACTTTCCTAAACTTGTTGAACGACGAGATTTCATCTTTGGACCACAAATTGGACATGCAAATTTTCTCTTTGTTTTAAGACCTGCAAGATGATATATAAGTGGATTAAATATGTCAATTTTTATAATTATATATAATGAATAGATTATTATAAAAACATGCATGATACCTACTTTATCAAATTAAATATTGCTAAAGTGCAGTCAAACATTATAACATACCACAAAAATGTGTTAGCCCTGGGGCATCATGAATTGTCCATACAAACATTGCATGGAATTGAAATTGTCTTTGTCCTATTGGTCTAGAGACATCATACATAGTGGTGCCATTCCATAACTTTAGTAACTCATCGATAAGAGGCTCGATATATACATTCATATCTTTAACTTGGTACTTACCTAGTTGAATGAACATAAACATTACATAATTATTATAACCATTTTGCTGTAATATATATAAATTAATGTACATGACTATTGAATGAAAAAAATATAAGTCATTATGCAACAAATAAGACAAATGAGATGCTACAATGTTAAAGAAAATTGATGTAAGCAAATACCTAGAACAATCATTGACAACATTATGTGCTCCCTCTTTATTGACATCCATGGAGGAATGTTATTGTTGATAACAAAAATAGGCCACATTGAGTAAATAGATCTTAGCTCTCCAAATGGATTGACACCGTCTACTCCCAATGAAAGCCTAAGATTACGAGGTTCTTATTTAAAGTGTGGCCATTTTTCCTCCATGTCCCTAAATGCAAAACCATCCACAAACATTCGAAGAATGTCATCTCCACTTCTATTCCATGCATGGTAATCCATCAATTGCACTAAGCTTTCACATCTAAATAATCGTTGCATATGTGGAATAATGGGAATATAATGAAGAACCTTGCAAGGAACCTTTTTTGTTAGTTGATCTGTTTGATATTTATTACTATGACATTCTAGGAATTCTATTGCAAATTCTTGTTGTTTATGATATATAATATGATCATTGGGATATGCATCTATTGCTTGATACTCCATTCTGATATCTTACATAATGGCATATAAATCTCGATATGAGCGAGGTAAAATATTTGATGGTGGTAACAAAAATTCACCAATCAATCTACAACAAAAAATAATTTGTTTATATAAAGAATATTAATGGTACATATTCCATCCTTTATTTAGTAGTGATGAACTAACAATAATTAAAATAGATGAAAAAAGATGACATATATGACACCTTAACATCCGTGAGATTGCTATGTTTGATAAACCATTCATAACCTTCAAGTTCAACAACAACAATACAACAAAGAGAAGAGTTGTTTCAGAGCCTTCATAAAGGGGCTCGTATGCCTTGTCAAGTACAGGTAAATAATGAACATCATCAAAGTCATCTTGATCATCATGATCAGCTCTACCACTAAATGTGTCATGGATCAATGTATTCATACCACCATCTTCAACTATTTGTTTTGGTGCATGATCATCTTCTTCTATAAGATCATTAACTTCATCTCCGATACTCACAACTCCATGTTTGTCTGCTTGCAAAACCACATTCTTCAAGCTGTAATAATCTATATCATCTGCCTTAGGGCACCCCACCTTTATAATAATGATAGCCACAAATAAACCATGATCATAATCAAGTGATTATATATATATAATATGTTAAAACAATATAAACATTTACAAATTCGATCAATATAAACACATATAATGAACAACTTACTAAAGGATGATAATCATGCCCCCCTTCAATGTGATCATGTTGCCTACAATGTTTCTCAGCTATTGTGATTAAAATTTGTCTCATCTTTAAGCCCTTGCAATTATTGCAAGGACAATAACATTTCCCATCACCCTTTCTTTTCAATATAGCCCACAATCTATCAAGTATCTCTTCATTTTGTTCTAGACTAATATTATCCGACATGATTTTTCTTTACTAAGTTTTTGACTATTTAGGATTCTTCAAAAAATATCATACTCACACTCCAATATATGCATATAGACAAAATATAATCTAATAATTCTGATATTTTACACTCAAATTTTTCAGATGCAACCACACCGCAGAAAGAGAAGATAGTCCTGCTAATGACCCAAAACACTTCTAAAATGCTAATTTCAAACTTAAATTTAATTTTACTATGATTTCCAACCGTTAAGACTCCTAAAATCATAATATTGAACTTGATCACAAACTTCCTACAATAATGGAGGTAGCAAGCTAGTAAGAGTAAGTGACCCATTCCTAAGGAGCAACAAGTCAGAATCATCATTGCTAATGTCAATACAGATTTATCCTTTTAGTTAAAGATGAAATGTGTCACTTCTTATGACGAGCTTATCCCTAGGCCCCTCAACATTGACAGATCCCTAATAAAAAACAACATAATCATTGGTAAGAGCATGATTAAGGTACAAACCCTAGGCCTATAGAAATATAAACACAAATAATAGCGGATTAGTGAGGCTGTACACAGAAAGATTGAGACATTGTAAGTAATAAATAAAAATCTTGCAATTCAAATATTGTAGCCAATAACAAGCACACTATGTAGCTTTAGCAAGGGACATTTGTGAATGTAATCTACAAGAAGAAGAACTACTCTGAGATGTGACAGTCAAAACAGCTGAGTAGGGACAAGATAATAAAGCTCAACCTTGCATAGTAAAGTGGAGATTTTAACAAAGGAGTTTCCTTACCCCTGCTAACCTTTAAGGGTTTTTCAAATTTTGCAGTGTTAGACAAGGAAAATGCAATCAGGGAATGACTGTCCAAATGAAGTAATAGTGGTAATCATAGGTTCAATGTTTCTTCTTAGCCATTAATGTATAATGGAGGTAGTGGATTGCATGTTTGAGAAGTGTTTTGAGACTCAACAAAGATGGGAGAATAGTGAATAATACCTTGTTGATTGTGAAGTAGTATCAATAAGGTTGAAAGATCTTAAGAACTACAATACCATAAAATAATGAGTCCCCTGTAGTAAGTAGGCAGTCTATAGGGCATAGTTTGATTTTATAGAAGGATGCTCATAAAATGAATCTTCAAGTGATAGTGAGTGAGTTGTTTGAGATTGCAGCTGAGGGTGCAATACCCAGTCTTAAAGGAAGTTAGCAAAGCAGTAAATGTGCAAGAAAATTGAATCGTACACAACAAACAATTCACAATGTTATCTTCCATAATGTCTTGAGTTTGAAGACAAAAATCTTATTGTATCTTCATGATGAAAGTGGTGACCTTAATGGTCAATCACTGTCAACCATGATTTAAAAAAATGATATTGTGCTTATGGAGGCAACATTTTAAGCAAGGCAGTGAGTGGTGGTTTGGAACAATGGTAGGTATGAAGGACTTGCTTTATATGCATACTATGCAGTCTCACTTAAGACATCGTTCTTAGAAGAGATTGAAGGTAGATTATGGAACTCAAGGGTTACCATGAAAAGGATTAAAGCAAAGACTAGGATCTATTTAAAAGCCATACTATGGAAGATATTAAAGATGTCAAGCATGCAAACCTTAGTAGCCGGAGTAATAAATACAAAGTACAAAGAGGATAGTGTGTTGGGGTAGGATTTAGAGGACTTCACATTATCTAATTATAAGGAAATACATCATTTATTTATTTTTAATTAAATAAATCATTCTAAACCCTATATAGGATACATTTTCGATACTTCAAAAGCCTCCTCAAGGAATTTGAGATTATGCAAAATATATGCCAAGTAACATTCATAAGGTTTATAAAATCTTTATCACTTTTCAGAATAGCCTTATTAAACATGGGTCGTATTAAATGCACTACATAATTGATATAACACAACCACTCTGCATGTCAACTAGAGTTATAGGCTCTTTATTGCAGCAAGAGGTAATCACTCTTCGATCATACTATAATTACATCCTAACCTGTTAAACTTGAGACAACCTGAATGCACCTAATGATGATTGATAATTCTCACATTATACAACCAATTACACCACATTATACATTGCCCATTTCTATCACAAATATAGCTACATTAATTTAGTCATTGACATGAATGCATCATGTATTTGTTATAGCACAATTGTGCCACATGACCAATAGAGCTATGGATCACATAATTACAGTTACAAGAATTTTTTCCTTGGTTGTGATCTTATGGTGATTCCACACAACAAAATCTGGACATGAAATTCTCAAAACCCTAAACCTCTAAAAATGAAATCTGATGAGATGTTGCTTTAAATATGATTTTCAAACCTGGAACTACAAATCTGACTTCACAACTGAATTCTGCAAAAAGACAATGACTACCCTCAACCTGGCGATATCTTCTTGAATTTTTTCTGATTTTTCCCAAGAAAATCATCCTTAGTTCTCCACAAACTGGCTCTGGGTGCAGGAGCAAAACATTGTCCTCATTAAATCAAAGTAATTAACCTACTTTTCTTTTATGTCGGCCACAATTTGATTTTTTTTTTTAATTTTTCATGTTTGTTGAAAATTCGATGAAAATGATAGTCAAAATTTCGACAAACCCCAGGTTCGTCAAAATTTTGACAAACGTTGGGGATAAAATTTCAAAAAATTGGAAATTACACATCAAATTTTACAAGCACCTCACGAACATCAAATTTTACATATTTCGTAAGACAGTTTCATCAGATTTTGCAGTCAAATGTATTAGTGCGCGTGTAAATGTTGAAGAAGTTAATGAATTTTTTTTGATTTGGTGGTGCTATGTTGGTATCAATTGTTCGTTGAATTAATTGAAGATATTATCAGGTTGCTTCCAAGGTTGATATTTCTTTGTTATTTTAATTGACATATCATGTATATATTTAATTTATTGATGCGCATTTGTTGTATTTGTATGGTATGATTAATTGGTTCTTTCAAGAAAAGATTAAATCCTTTTTGTCGTTCACAGCAATTTAGAAGTGTCATTTGGATCATTAAGAATAATTTGGTAATTACATTTTTACATGTTTATACAAATTATAAACTAATACTGATGTGCCAAAAAATTAGAATTTCTACCAAGTATAAGCCACTCATCTTAGGTTTTCATTTAACTCCATATACCCAACAAGGCATTGGTCTCACCCATTTTATTTATTTAGTTTTATTTTACCAAATACAAACTTTACATCTGTTAATTGAACATATTTACCTTGATATTGCTTATACAACTTATACCAATTAGGATTTCATCTCTCCACTTCCAATTTCCATTGTGGATAGATTGCTTAAGGAAGAATCACACAATTCAAGCCTACTTCATTCACATATGTATACCTACCTAGGTCTGGTAGAGCCTGAAGAGTAGAAATTTAAAATTCATCATTTGGCCTTGTACGTTAGCCAAAAATGTATCAAGAGATTGGCAACCTCTTGTGGTTTCAAACCAACATTTTTGAGACCTAATAGGGGTCATTCAACTTGTTTGTGTGATGATTCACTAGTGAATTTAACTTATAACCTTTACTCTTGGTCTTCTTCTAATGGTTTCTCTACATGCTAAGTCAATTTGTACCAAAATTATAAGTGTTAAGGCTTTGCAGAAATTTTGTGCAAGTATGTCATTAATCAACACTGGACACCCTCAACTTTTGTAGTTGCATTTTTTTCATTTCTTAGAATGGGAAAAATCATCAAGTATTAGGTCTAGGAACTCTTCCTACCCATTATCCCATGTACTTGAATTGATAAAAGTCAAATTTTCAATTGTTAATGGTTTGCATAAATTCTATGTGGGTATGCCATCGGCCAGTGTTGGACCCACTCGACTTCCATAGTCACATTTTTTGCATTTCTTAAAATGGGAAAAATCATCAACTATTAGGTCTAGACACTCTTCCTCCCCATTCTACCATGTTCTTGAATTGATAAAACTCAAATTTTCTAAGTGTTAAGGCTTTATGGGAATTCCATGTGGGTATGCCATCGACCGGTGTTGGACCCTCTAGCTTCTATAGTGCTTCGACTAGCAAACCTCTAGCTTCCACAGTCAAGTTTTCTATAACTCAAGAAATGGGTGAAAATTTGAAGTATAGAATATTTAGTTCATTTAATATCCAAGTACCTATTGTGTGGTCTCACAACACTTCCCAAGGCTATAAGACTTGGGGACCCAAGTGAAAACTAACACTTATGGCAGGTGTTGGCTAGTTGAAGAGATCACCAGAAGTTTAAAAGTAAAAGAAAGTTTTTGGAGTACTTTGACATTTGAGTGTACTAGGTACTGGAAAGCCATAATTATAAAAATGTTAGTGAAAAGTTTTGAGTGAAATGTTCTGATCCAAGAGCAAAGGTTCGATAAAATGTGGAGTTCCAATAAAATCTAGTGTCTCCGAAAATTTGTTGGTAAAAGCTGAAGTAGCGGGTATTGGCTACATGGTAACAGTGTTGAGTTAAAGTTAAATAAAGTTTTCTTAAGGGTCCAAAGGTCCAGTAACCTAACTAAGAGGAAATAATTACATGAGAATATGATTTTAAAAGCATGATTTTTATGATGTGTTTAAATGATGATTTATTAATAATGGTTTTGTTTCCATTAGAGCTTTATGAATTTTTTAAAAGGGATTTAATATGTGGAATTTGTGCTTACAGGAGAAGTAGATTGCAATGCAAAATTCAGGTATGGAAGGTCAGGAAATTTTGAATCATGAATAGAATCATATCCAGATCAGGTGATACATTTCAGGATTCTATATGTGGAGGAGCTTGAGTTCATCAAAATACTGGGGACAATAGTATTATGAATGAGGCAGAAGGAAGTGCCAACCTCTAGTGTGATTCAATCTCGAAAGTATTAAGCCCAAGGTAGAACTAGAATGTAGGAACAAAATGTCCACCTAATCATTATGAATACATGGGAAATTTCTACATCCTATTCAGATTCAAGTTACTATCGTAGTGATAGTAAAAAGATAAGAGACCCGAAAGACATTAAAATTGTGAGGAAGGTTGATATCCATTAAATTCATCAAAATTCTCCTACCAGTTGTCATATTCCATGTG
>VDFB02338147.1:0-14554 GCA_007258455.2 Sequoia sempervirens | reverse complement strand
TTTTTTCATTTTCGGCATTTTTGGGCCAAACAAGGTTCCCTATTTTTTAGGGTTTTGCTTTTTCTATTTTTAGAAAGTTTCTATATTTGGAAAGGTCTTGAATTCCAAAAATGCACTCAGAAGTTCGAAACACTTGATAGAACTCTTAGAAAATCAAAGAGAAAAATTAAAAAAATTATTGAAAAATCTGGAAAAACAAGGTAGAAAGCATGAAAATCAGACCCAAAAAAACATCAAATTCTGGAAAAAACAGTCCAAAATCGATCAGATCTGAAGCAAAATCACAGAAAAATCAACTCAAAAGGGATGAAATTCATGAGAAATCTGGTTAAGTCTGGAAAAATTCGCCAAGAGGAAGATGTCTGCAGCTTTGGAAATCCGCCAACTTGAAGGAAGGAATGTCAAGAAGCAAGGAAAGTCCGCCCAGCATTAAGGAAGGAATGTCCAAGAGCAAGGAAAGTCCGCCATGTCAAGTGCCAAAGGCTTTGGAAGTCCGCCTTAGCCTCAAAGAGATGATGCCAAAGGGTCGTGAAGTCCGCCAGCTTGAAGGAAGCATATCCAAAGACTCTCTAAAGTCTGCCTTGCATATCCTAGCCTCCTCCAAAGCCCGCCATGCCACAAGGAAGAAGTGCAAGGACTATCCAAAGTCCGCCCCACTTGTCCAAGATGCTAGGAAAGTCCGCCATACACTTGAAGGGAAGTGGCAAGAAGGTTAGGAGGGTCCGCCATACACTTGCCAAGAGGTTGGAAAGTCTGCCTAGGCACATGGGAAAGAGAAAAATCAAAATTTTTGCTAAGTATTGGTGCCTAGCAAGGAAAATTTCGAAAATTTGCTAAGTGTGAGGGCCTAAAAAGGTGGAAAATCGATTTTTGGCTAAATATTATGACATTTCCAAGGGATAAAATGTTAAGCAAAGTGCCAAAAGACTTGGAAGTCCGCCATGTTCAGAGAGATGATGTCCAAGACCAAAGAAAGTCCGCCTTCACCTAGTCCAAGTGCTTGGAAAGTCCGCCATGGTCTATGAAAGGGAAAATTTACATTTTTTTGCTAAGTGTTTGGTGCCTAGTCAAGAGAAATTCGAAAATTTGCCTAAGTATAGAGGCCCAAAGGGTGGAAAAATTAAGATTTTTGGCTAAGTGTTAAGGCATTTTCAAGGGGCAAAGTGCTAAGTTTGAAAGGAAAGTGCTAAAGGAAGTGCGCCATGATATGAGAAAAGTGGAAAAGACTTGAGCAAGTCCGCCTGGGATATGGCAAGGGATAAAATGAAATGTGCCTAGCATGAAAATGGAAGAGAAATTAAATTGCGCCTAGCAAAGACATCCAGACAAGGATTTTGCCTAGAAAAATTCGTCTGAGCGAGAAAAAAATTGACTTTGGCAGAAGGAAATAAGCTCAGTGCAAGTAAAATTTTGCCTCGGCAAAGAAAAATAAGGATCTGGGATAACATTTGACGACAGAATGGCTTAAATTTTAAATTGGCTAGACGAAATTGAGGACAAAATTGGAAAATAAACTTTTAGCCAAGAAAAATGAAGAGAAAATCAAAATAGCCATGGGTCCAAAACGAACGGGTTGGAATAAATTAAAATATTTTAATATTTTAATAATTTATTTCCACTACTCAGAAATTTAAATGGCCTTGGACAAAATAAAGTTTGCCAGAAATGTTTCGGAAGAAGATAAATTACGCTAGGCAGAGATAAAATCCAACAGGCAAAAAATTAAAATTCGCCATGAATTTTGAAACTTGGAAGGGTCGAATTTAATTAAATATTTAATTTTTTTTTTTCAAAATTTGAAAAATCAAAGATAAACATTAAGCAAAAATCTAATTTTTGAAGATCAATGAGATTTGCCTGGATAAGCTCGAGATGGATTCTTTTCAAAAAATAAAGGAAACCTGCCTGTTTGAACAAAAGAAAACAAATCGAGATCGAGAGAAAAGATGGCAGTTGTTAAAACAAATTAAGCTCTTCAGCATTATAATGAGTTTCAGCAACTCATTTTTTCACACACAGCTGAAGAGAAATTTAGTATCTCTTGGAATTCTCAGGCAGTTGATTGTTCAGTAGGCAAGATCGAATTTTCCAGAGGGTGAAGTAATGTTATGCTGAGAAAGAATTTTCGCGGGAAAGGAAAAGATTTATTTTGAATTCTTCTGTGCAAGAGGGGCGCACTTCATTAATTGCTTTTTGGAGTAAATTATCAGAATTTAAATCTGATTTGCAGCCAGCAGTTCTTCATTGAGGTTTGATGTTCAGTCAAGTAGATTCGCCATTCTTCTTCTGTATTTTCATCTTGGCAAAAGTTCTGGCCAAAATTTTAACTTCGTCCATTTACTTTCAGCTTGCTTTTTCGCAGCAATTTAATTATTTAACTAAGCTAAAAGTAAATTTTCGAGCCCAAGGCATGGGAATAAATTATTTGAAAAAGTCTTTGTATTAATGTTAATCTTTTGGACTGCAGGTTGACGACCACGGTAGGCGAACCATCAAAGAAGGCGAAAATGAAGTTCGCCAACAAAGGTGCTCAGCGGGAGACTAAGATCAATTCGAAATGGAAGAATGTCGTAGACACCGATCTTGGACATGTCGACTTTGATGAGTTTAAGAAAAGAATGTATGGGCAGAATGGACTTCCCACACCGATAGCCAGACGGATAGTAAGAAATGGAATATTTCAGGCAGCTGGATTCCCACCGGCGATGGATTGTGCTATCCACTATGATGCTCAGAAGAGGCAGATCGTCGCACCTGATGGCAGAATTTTGGCACACTTGAGCGAAGTGGTAATTCAGGAAACCTTCAGCATCCTAGAACATTCACGGACGGTCTATAAGACCAAGGAAGAAGCCAAGAGGTTATATGACAGCAAACCCGATTTGTGCGCCACAACAGTTAACAAGGTGTGGATGGACAAGCCTAAGCCATTGTTGTGACCTTTTCACACATCGCCCCATTCAAAATGGGGACCCAAAAATTTTTGCTCCATTCTGGTCTTTTGGCTTTGGTTTTTGTCTCTCTCTCTCTTTCTGCTTCTTTTCTGTTATCTGCTTTCCAGGGATGCTCCCGTCCGCGAGCTTAAACATAAAATTTGGCCAAGTCTGATATTAGGGTTTCACATCTTTAAGTTACTTTGGGATCAAATTGAGTTGGTTGGTCAACTTTTGAGCCTAACACTGCTATTACAATGCTTCCAGCAAGTAACCCCTAAATTTTCACTGAATTCTGCCAACTTTCTATTTTTAGTAAGTGTCGACTTGGGGTTGATTTTCTCACGATTTTCACATTTTGGCAACTTTGTTGCATTCCAAACACTTCAAGTTCATTTCTGACAAAATTTGAGCGAAACGGACGACTTGCTACTTTTAGCAGTCCAACTTCCAGAACAGATTCCAGGGTCTACATGTTACATTTTCTGATGCATGTCCGGAGATTCTTTGTGGGTTTTTCGAGACCTTCGCAGTGATATGACATGCAAAGCAGGACGACGACTTTCTCAGCGCATGTTGGCATACTCCTTCTGGGTTTTCCAAGAGCTTCGCAACGATGTAACATGCAAGTGGAACTGGTCACTTTTCTAAAACTTGCTATTTTTAGCCAGTGCTTGCATGTTGAAGATTTTTTTGGGTTTTTCGAGATTTTTCGGGCAATATGACATGCAAAATCATCTGATGACTGGTTGGCCACTTTTTCAGCCACTTTCTATTTTTAGCAGGTACCACTTAGGCAGTTGCTCAGCATTTCAGAACCATGAACTGATCATCATGCAACTGAAACGAGGTCAAACAGAGCTCGTATGAGGAACATGCAGAAAATTAGGGTTTCGAGCTTCAGGGCTAAAAATGAGGAATCAGACGTTAAAATGTCCAAAACTGAAGTGTCCACCATGATCAGTATCCTTCAGGGAGTCTGCTAGCAAAATTTGAAGGCAATCGGAGCACTTTCTATTTTTAGTAAGGCGTTCCTGACACAGGCTATAAATAGAAAGTCAATCTCAGGCGCAGCGCAGACAGGCAAGTTCACCAACAACGAGCATGCTGTCCAAATTTCAAGTCAAATGGAGCTAGGGAGGTCTTAGAATCAAGCACTTACTATAAATAGTAAGTCACTTCAGAAGCAGCTATAGATGGCAGGTCAACATCGGGTCCCAATATAAACAGGTCGAGCAAGTGATAAGTACCCCTTGGCGCAAATCTCAAGGCAAACGGAGTTGCAAAGAATGAAAAATCAAACATTTGCTATTTTTAGCAGGCTGGGGCAGAGAAATTAGGGTTTCCTAAAATCAAGGGCAGAACAGGACAGTCACTCCAAAGCAGCATCCAGCTACGATCACCACACTTCAGGCAACCGGTACATGAAATTTGAGGACTTTCTGAGCAATTTCTATTTTTAGCAAGTTGCTAAAAATAGCAGGTGCAGACAGGCACCAGGCATTAAAAGCACGAATCAGTTGAAATTCAGAGCAGGGCAAAAAGCAGGCTTTCTGGAGTCAAAATTCAGTTGAAGGCGCGAAATTCAAGGAACTTTCTAAAAATAGAATGTCAGGGCAAATTAGGGTTAGTAGGAAGAAATCATCCTAAATCTGGCAAGAGGCATGAAATCCACCGGGTTTGATAAAATTTGGAGTCCGGCATCGAATTTCACCTTGAGAAGCTGAAGATGAATGGAAAATTGACTAAGTCTGGAAAATTAAAGGCATACCTAGCTATATGCGCCCAAGCCTGAAGGTGACTTAAATTTTTCTAAGTGACAAAACTAAAAACTCACCCATTGATTCGCGCCTAACCTTGAGGAGCTTGGGAAATACTCTAAGGCGTGGGAATTAAATTGAAGCCTCACACCCTCATTTGCACCCAGCTTCAAAGTATATTCTAAGTCATTTAAAATTGGAAGCGGCCCCTTGCATATGCGCCCATGAGCTTGGAAGATTAAAATATCTTAAATCATCAAAATTAAAAGCTTGGCACGCCAAATGCGCCTTAGCTTGGAGTGCATGGAGATTTTCGTTTGAAGCATCAAAACTAAGAGAAGTGGGTCCCATTTGCGCCTTAAGTCAAGAAGTTGGGAAGTGTTTCCAAGGCGTGAGAATTGGAAGGAAGGCCCCAAATGCGCCTTAAAGCTAAAACATTCCAATAATTACAAACTAGAAGCTTGGACCCCTATTTGCGCCTTAGCTTGGAGAGCTGGAGAATTAATTAAAAGGCGTCGAAATTTGAAAATGCCTTCCTTTAAATGCGCCTTCATAATATATTTAAAATCACATGGTGATTTTCTATGAAACTCGAGGGCGTTTAATTTTGTTGAAGATGAAAACAAAAGGCGTTAGAAGTGATGAAATTTCTCTAGGCAATTAAATTGTGAAATTTGCCCAAGTCGGAGAAATTAATTTAAAATTTAATTTAATTATTTTCCTAAGTATTAAATTAAAATTCCCCTTTAAATTTAAACACATGAAATTTTAAAAATTCGGATGATTTCAAGTGAAGGGAATTTATTTTGGATTAATTATGGATGGAAAATAAAATTCGCCTAGCCATTTTAAAGTGTTGACATCGAAATTTCACATACGCTGGTAAAATAAATTAAAATGGCATTTGAATTAAATTTTAATAAATTAAATATGCCATGAAAATTATTTCAAATCAAAGCAAAATGATTTTTTTCGAAATCACTGGCAGTCGGGAGGGAAGTTTTAAATTTAAATCGAAGAAAGAATCTCCCTGAATAGCAAATTGCTATGACGACTGTAAGACGACTGGAATATTCTCTTTCAAATTTAGCAAATGCGTAAGTTATGATGAAGAGAATTAATGGCATCTGCTAAAATTAGCACCAGCTTTTGGTTATAAAAACTTCGAGGATTTTCATTTTCATCTCACAAAATTCGAAGCTGAAATTTATGCTGGTGAGTTGAGAGTGATTGTTGAGTTGTGAGATTTAATATTTTCAAGTTGAGAGTTGCTGAAAGTGTGAGAGGTGTTGAATTCGATTTTCAAGAAGCTTGAATTTCTCGAAGATTTGCGAAGTTGCTGAGATCTAAAGTTGCGAAGTTGCTGAGATTCGAAATAAAGTTTGAAGTGTAAGCTGCCGAGGTTGAGCATTTTTATTTCTTCAAGTTGCTGAAGGTAAGTATTTAAAGTTGCTGAGATTTAATATTTTCAAAATTGCTGAAAGTTGAAGGTTTTTCGAAATTGAAAGCTGAAAGGCTGAAATCGTTTATGCTGGAAGTCGAAATTGTTTGAACTTGGAATTGTTGAGATTTAAATTCTCTGAAGTTGCTGAATGTTTAGAATCAAATCAGAAGTAGAAATTGTTCAAACTTGTTGATTTAAAATCTTTGAAGTTGCTGATTTATAACTTTCGAAGAGCTGATTTGAAATTATTGAGACTTGCTGATTTGAACTTGCTAATTTGAAACTTTCGAACCTATTGATTTAAAATCTTCGAAGTTGCTGATTTATAACTTTTGAAGTGCTGATTTCAAATTGTTGAAACCTTGAAACTTGGTGATTTATAACTTCCGAACTTGCTGATTTAAAACCTTCGAAGTTGTTGATTTATAACTTTCGAAGTTGATGATTTAATATTTTCAAAGTTGCTGAAACTTGAAGCATTTTCCGGAGTTGGGATTGCTGGAGTTAATTTCTTACAAAGAGCTGAAAATTCTTTTGGCTGCAAATTATTGAAGTTCGAAGTTTAAATATACCAAGGTTTGAAGTCGAAGTTTACTGCTGAAGCTATTAACTCACATTTATTTTTGCAGCCAACCCCATTCGCCAGCCGCCTCTCATCATCTTTTATTTTAAAAGTTTAAAGTGTAACGTTTGCTTCTTGTTTTGCAGATGGCCGAAGGACGAAAAGCTGATGTTGCTGGAACAAGCAAAGCTGGAGCTAAGGCTGGGAATAACGAAGCTGTCAAAGAAAATGCCTCCAGGCAGGCGATCATCAAAAGTTTGAAGAAGTCTTTTATTCCGGAGTCAAAGATTGTGTTGAAGTTTGGAAACTTGACGGACACCAACCTTGGGCCTTTCAACCTCGAGGCTTTCATGCGCAGAATGTATGGGCAAGGTGGCAATCTTCCGACAGAAGCATCGCGCAACATTGTCAAGAGCAGGTTATATGCAGCGGCCGGGTTCCAGCCAGCAGTTCGTTGTTCAGAGCTGATCTTGGAGTGCGCCAACTTTTACAACTCAGATGATCGGACTATTGTTTCTCCGGATGGTATGATATTGGCCAACTTTGCACCTGACGCAATTGGCGAGGCGTTTGGGATACTGGCTACAGATAAAATGTTGTACAAATCCAAAGAAAAGGCCGACAAGATGTATGCCACGTCCTTCGAGAAGTGCATGAAGAGGATCAACACCACTTGGATGCGAAAACCAAAGCCTCCTGCTGCCAGGCTGCCAAAGCAGATAATTTCAGAAGAGCTGAAACAGGAGTACTGCGATATAATTATGTTGCTCAGCAGGGTTAACGGCAGCCCGCAGTCATTTGTGTTCGAGCCATGGATGTTCTTTTACATTAGTGTGGTGCTCGAAGGGAAGGTGGAAATGAACTGGGCACAAATGATAAGTGACAACCTTGATGAGCAGTTCCAGAATCTGAAGAGAAAGAGAACATTCTACATGAGCTCGTATGTTATTTACATGCTTGCTAGAATGACAAAATACAGGGGATTGGCATACTAGGAACCAATTGGCTGTGGTTTTAATCAGTTCAAGATTCACGAATCTTGTAGGCAGTTGCATCTCACACACACGGCTGACTTCAAGAGAGTAAATGATGCTTTCACCATGTATATCACAAGGACCCTTCAGCGGAGGTTGCAACAGAGAATATCTGAAGAGGCACAGATGTTGATAGAAGAATATGGGTTTTGGTTCGTCCAATTCCCGAAGTTTACTTATTTAAGGCTGCCGGGGTACGACTCATACGTCTACAAATTACCTAGGCACCCCACCAACAGGATGATACTGCTTGAGTTGTTTAGGCAATTGGTGACCTACGACAAAATCATAAGGAGAAAGAAGAAGGGAGGCTTGCACTTTCCCATTGTGTTGGGAAACTCACTTGAAGAATGCCCCACTTTGTAGGCAGCCAAGGAAGCTGAAGATGAATTGAAGTTCTATAAGTTGACTCTTCATACTAGCCGGCAAGATTTTGATCCTCGAGGAAAGATTGGAACAGTTCAAGGTGAGGAGTACAGACACAGAGCTCACTTAGAAGATTTTTGGGCGAATGCTGGAGATGAGGCTGAGATTAGAAAAAGAATGTTTTCGAGGTTGCCTCTCAAATTAATCAGAGAATGTGAAGTGGTCCAAGTGCCGGATCAAGTCGAAGAGGATGCCAGGCTTAGTCATCGAGATTATGAATCTATAAAGAACACGCCGATCCCACCACTAGATTGGGCTGAGCCGGAGATTACGGATTTAGACACTTTGTCTATTCCCGTCTTGACTTTCACAAGGGCTTGGGCAGAGGAACGCGTTCATAGATTGAGGAGAAGGTCGGTTGCCTTCACATACGACCTCATGGGTGATAAAAGGCCACCAGTGTTGGTGAAAAGGAAGAAACAGATTGCCCGGGTTGTGGAGCCACCACAGCAGGAAGAGCCCGTTCAACCGGAACCTCAGGGATCAGAGGACACATCATCTACTCAGTTGGTGACCCATTCCTCCAGTGTGCGCGAAGTCTCACTATTTGCAGATCAGAGGGCTCAAAGGAATGAAGAGCCAGAGGTTGGAGAGGTTAACCAACCAATGCCGAGAGAGTTGGATACTCAGAGTGCTAATCAGCCAGATGAAGGGGAAGAGACAGAAACGGATACCCACTTTGATTATGCCTTCGAAGAAGAAGACGTCATTGGGTCAAGGGTTGGAGCTCATGAGGAGAGTGATCAAAACATTGAAATAATTGAGCCTTAATAGAATGTTGCTCGGGAGGAGATTCGTGAAGTGGAGGCAACTGAAGAGCAGCCCCTTATCATTTATGATATTCAGCGCAATTGGCTCTTGTTGTGACCTTTTCACACATCGCCCCATTCAAGATGGGGACCCCCTAAATTTTTGCTCCATTCTGGTCTTTTGGCTCGGGTTTTTCTCTCTCTCTCTCTCGCTCTGTCTCTTTTCTGATGTCCGTCTTTTTGGGTTGCGCCCGTCAGTGAGTTTAGTGTGAACTGACCAAGTCTGAAAATTAGTGTTTCATCGTTTCTCGTCCAAGGTCAAGTAAAGTGAGTAAATTGAAAATTGAACTTAACGTTGTTGTCGCTAGGCATCTAGCAGCTTCCAGCCGCTTTCATCGGATTCGAGATACTATTTTTAGTAAGTGTGAAATTCAGGCAAATTGTCAGATTTTGAATTTTCAACAGCCACAATCAGATTCGTGAGCATATCGACTCTTCAGATGCAAAATTTGAGCGAAAACGACGACTTACTATTTTTAGCATTCCGCCCGCACTAATTTGTTCAGATGCGAGTTTTTCTTTGCATGTCCGATATTCCCGGTGGCGAGACCTTCGCAATGATGTAACATGCAAACGAGACAACCACTTTCAATTCACCTTTCCGAGGCTATTTTTAGGGTTTGCATATGGTTTCTTCTTGCATGTCGGTGATTCCTGATGGTTTTTCGAAGCTTCGCGATGGTGTGACATGCAAACGCTCACTCCAAGGAACTTGCTATTTTTAGCAGGTGTGTCCCGGCAGCCGCCTCCCAGCAGTTCAAAATTACAAGCCGATCGCAGTGCCACAGAAACGAAGAGAAACAGAGTTCATTTGATGCGCATGCAGAGCAAATTGGGGTTTCCAGCTTCGGAGCCTAAAAATAGGCGTAAAAAGTCAAAATTTTCGAAAACCGATGTAAACCATCGCGATCAGCATCCATCAGGCTATCTGCTGGTGAAATTTCAAGTCAAACGGAGCACTTACTATTTATAGTAAGTCAATGTGGAAACTGGCTAAAAATAGTAAATTGAGTGCATGCGTCGGTGTCAGCCAGCAGGACACGTGGTGAGGAGCGCCTCATTCAAATTTCAACTTGATCGGAGCATGGGAGCTATCAGAAACATGAGGTTACTATTTATAGTAAACCACCTTCAGAAACATGCTAAAAATAGCAGGGTGACTAAAAGTGGCAGTGCCGACAGATTGATAAGATTATGAGGATGCTACGTTTAAAATTTCAAGTCATTTCGAGCTTCAGAAGTGCAAAATCAAGAAGACTTACTATAAATAGCAGGGCACGTAAGCTGGCGAAAAACGAGAAAATTTGTCTAAGTCTGAAAGGTCATCCTTCACACACATAGCAAATGCGCCCAGGTGAGTGAGGAAGTTCAAGAAAATGCTAAGTATGAAGTTCGTCCTGCTCAGGAGGCAAAATGCGCCCAGGATGAAGAAGTCAAGGAAAGTCAACGAAGTTTCATCTTGCTGCTAGGCCAAAATGCGCCCAACTTGAAGAGGGAAAAGTTGAAAAATTTTCTAAGTATGAGAAATCCGCCTCACCCCTCCAAATGCGCCCAAGGCAAGAAAAGTCAACAAGGTCAATGCTTTTTATCCTTCTCCAAGGCCAAAATGCGCCCAAACTAGGCCATGTGAAGACAAAAAGGGGGAGGTGAAGAGTCACCCAAGGACGTTGGAGAGAGTTCATCCACCAACAAGGGTAAAATGCGCCCAAGGTTGCAAGGAGTCAACAAAGTCAAAGTTTTTTATCCTTCATCACATGCAAAATGTGCCCAGCTTGCAAACTCGTCCTCCTCACCCTCCTAAATGCGCCCAAGTGAGCTCATATGAAGACAAAAATGGGAAGTTGAAAGGTCATCCTTCACACACATAGAAATGCGCCCATGTTTGGATGTGAAAAGTGATTAAAGGTGGTAATTGAAGGTGAAAATTTTGCCAAGGCGTGGTAAACTCAAGATAAAAGCTAGGCGTTATCCTCCATCATGTGTGAAATGCGCCCAAGGTGGTGGGCCTTAGAGAAATTTTGCTAGGCGTGTGTGTTGGGAGCCTAAAAGTGTTAGAAATATTTCAAGGCGTTTTTTTTTTCCTCTTCAATTCTAATGTGTGTGGCGTGATTTTCTCTCAAGTATGCTATAGGCGCCAGGGGTGATGCTAGTGAGGAGGTGTTAAAATATTTTCTAAGACATGTGAGGTGTGAAATTTTCTAAGGCATGGTGAAGAAGTATGTATGAGATGATTTTTAAAATTTTTTCTCTAAGGCGTTAGAATTTTTAATAAAATTGCCTTTCGCGGGTGAAGTCAAATCCAAAATGGCAAGTGAAGATGAAATGTACAAGGCACCTCTGTGAATAAAAAATTTTCTAAATGAAGATGATGATACTTCTCTCGCCGGCAGGCAAACGAAATATTTTCTAAGGCAAGTTCTCAACGTGAAATAATTTAAAAATATTTTCTAAGGCAAAATATTTTCTTCTTCTTAGAAAATACGCCTGGAGCCTCAGGGTGATGAAATTTTCCAAAGCGTCGGCAAATTCTCTCAGTGATGAAGTCAGGAATGCAGGATGAATTCAAGTCCTTCAAGTCAGAGCAACACAGGATGATCACAGGCGAAGAATCAATTTAAAATGATGAAAATAATATTTTTCTAAGGTTCAAAATTGAAAAATTAAATGAACCCGTTCGTTGGGTACCCATGAATTCGAGGTGTGCTGAAGAAAATTTTCTTCTGGGTACTGAATATTTGCAATGATAAATGGATTTCCTAGTCTTCCGAACTTCGCCGACACTTTTTCAGTGAAGAATTTAATCAGTGCTCAAATTGTGAATTTTCCTAAGGGAAAATTTAAAATTTCCTAAGGCAGAGTGAATAAAATGTGTTTTCAAAATGAATTTTCTTCGAATGATGGACTTGAAGTCAGTTGCCTAGATAATTTTAATTAAATTCTTCGAGGATGAATTTTCCAGAGCAGAGGAGAAGTAAAATTCGAATTCAAGTGACAGGATTCCGGCTGGTGAGTTAAAAAGGATGAATTTAAATTAAATTTTTTGAAAATAAATTCAAAGATGCCAGTCAAAATCAAGTTTCTAGAAGAATAAGATTCCCGACGACTGGAGACAAGTGTCAGAAATACCAGAGAGGGAAAATTCGAATTCTTGAAGTGGAGTAGTGGAGTTTAATTGCACTGGCTAAAATTAACTTCTTCTAGAATTCGAATTTTAGCTATAAAATGGGCAAGTTTCTCACTTGTTTTCACAGCTGAAGAAGTCGAACTTGCTCTGAGAGTGAAGTGTTGCAGTGAATTGTTGCTTGAAGAGTTTGAAATCTGAAGGTTGCTGAGTTAAAAAGGGACGCCTTAAGTTGCTGGAGAGCTTGAAGGAATTCGAATTTTGCTGAGGAATTGAGTTTGCTGAAGAGGCGCACTTGGAAGTTGATCAAATTTGCAGCTGGAAGGATGCCTTGAGTTGCTGAAGAGGTACGCCCTTGCTGGTTAAAGAAGTATTTGCTGAAGTATAGAAGTGCGCACTTGCTGGTTGGAGAAGAGAAGTTGCTGAAGGCTTGAAAGGTACGAGTGTGGCTGAAGTTTGATTCATTGCTAAAGTTAAAGTTGCCAGTAAGGACGCCTTGAAGTGGAGTGAAATTAGTTTTCGGAGTTTGCTGATTGCTGATTGCTGATACAAAGTTACGAAGTTCAAATTGCTGATTGGGATAGTGAAGTGAAATTATCAAAGTCTACTTAGAAATCTGTTCTAAGTATTGAAATTCAAGAGAGAAGCTGAGATGGCTGAAGCGAGGACAACCGGAAAGGACAATGGTGCCTCAAGACTGAGTAAAACATTCATGCCAGAGTCGAAGTTTATTTCAAAGTTGGGCAAGTTGACAGACACTAACCTGGGCTCCGTCAACCTGGAGACCTTCAAGAACAGGATGTTTGGAATTGGTAGTCATCGGGCTTCAGTCACTTCGCACAACATCGTCCGAAGTGGACTATATGCAGCTGCTGGTTTCCCGCCAGCTATACAGTGTTTGGAGCTGATAATGGAATGTGCTAATTGCTACGAGAAGGAACATCGGTCGATCATGTCACCAGATGGCCAAGTGCTTGCCAATCTCACTCCGGCAGCCATTGGTGAAGCTTTCGGGATCCCGGTGCATAGGAATATGATTTACAAATCCAGAGAACGGGCTGAGCGGATGTATGCTTCTGCTTTTGAGCAATGCATGGATACAATTAATACCCACTGGATGAGCACTCCCAAGCCTTCTCGAACGAAGTTGCCCAAGCAGATCATAGCGGATGACTTGAAGCAAGAATACTGTGATCTCATCATGATGCTGAGCAGGGTTGGAGGTTGCCCGCAATCATTTATTTTTGAGCCTTGGATGTTCTATTACATCAACCTCGTGCTGGAAGGAAAAGATTATGTCAATTGGGCTGCGATGATCAGTGACAACTTGCACGAGCAGCTCCTGGGCTTGAGGAGAACGAAGACATTTTACATGAGCTCCTATGTCATTTATATGTTGGCACGAAAGACGAAGTACAGGGGGATATCTTACAAAGAGCCTGTTGGATGCGGCTCTCATCAGTTCAAAATCTATGATGCCTGTCCACAGTTGCACCTGTCAAGCACAACCCACTACAAGCGTGTCAACGACTCATTCACCATGTACATCACGAGGTTGCTGCAGGAGCGATTGCAACACAGAATCTCGAAGGAAGCCCAGGAGTTAATTGAAAGGTATGGGTGTTGGTTCATACAATTTCCGAGATTCTCTTACATTAGGCTGCAAGGTTTCTCATCATACCCATATAGGCTGCCTAAATACCCAACAGATAGAATATTGATGCTAGAGATATCCAGACAGTTGCTAGCCTTTGACAAAATCCAAAAGAAGAAAAAGAAAGGAGGGATAGAATTTCCAATTGTTATGGGCAACTCGGATGAGGTGTGTCCTTCGATGCAGGCAGCTAGAGAGGCTGAAAGTGAGCTTCAATTTTATCATTTCTCGTATCATACAAGCCGACAACATTATGACCCGCACCATAACATCAATTGGGTTTTGTCGGAGGAGTTCAAGCATAAGGCCACCATAGAAGATTATTGGGCTGATGCAGTTGATGAGATTGAAGTAAGGAAGAGGATGTTTTCTCGATTGCCTATTACTCTGATCAGGGAGTGTGAGGTAGTACCGGTTCCAGACCAGGTGAACGAGGATATGGATGTTGTACATCCTGATTATGCAGCTGTTCGAGATACTCCACTTCCACCTGTGGATTGGTCAGAGTCTCGAGGTTGCTGGATTTAGATAATTTCTATCCCAGTCATGACATTTACTAGAGCATGGGTTGACAGAAAGGTGAATAGATTGAAGAGTAGGTCAATTGCTTTGACTTACAACATGATGGGAGATCACAGGACGCCCACCACTGGCAGGAAGAAGCAGATTACAAGAGGTCCAGAGTCCAGGAAGAAAGAAATAGTTCGACAGTAGCCTATTCAGCCAGAGCCTCCACGAGTCACAATGGCAACACCCTTGGAGACACGTTCTCCAAGCATACAGGAGGTGTCTTTATTTGCTGATTAGAGGA
>VDFB02338146.1:0-69606 GCA_007258455.2 Sequoia sempervirens | reverse complement strand
CTTCTACCATTGCAAGAGACTCAACATTGAGGGAGATTGCATGGTCTCTCTTCTTCTTCTTCTCTCTTATGTGGGGGTCCTTTTCCTAATATGGGGTTTTGGCCTTCTCATTGTTCATTGAGATATTTTTTGTATTTCATCTGTCTTTTGGGGAGGAGTTTTGTCCCACTGGGTTTTCTCCTTTTCTCAATTTGTGAGAGATTGCATTTGCATTTGTACATGGATACCTAACATGGCCTAGTATTCAAGACCCATCCTTGCATATTTGCATCATTTGTATAATAATATACTCCCTAAGTTGCACTTAAGGGGGGGTTTGGTGTGAATAAATTTCTTGTACCTAGTTAGTTCACTTACTAGGTAATTAGGGGACATATTCACATGTTAAGTTTACTTAGGTCCTAAGATTCTTTCTAGAATACTTAGTTGCCATGTCTAGATTTTTTATTTCCTAGGTAGTTATGATAAGTTGTCTCATATAATAAGATTAAGACACTTTTCATAATCTTATGACATATTATGTCTCAACTTGGCTATATAACTAGGTGGTCTCATATGTAAATCACATTGAACTTTCAAGAATAATCAATTCCATTGTAATCTTGAGCATTTCATATTTATCTCTTTCTACTTTCCATTTGGCCTCTAAATTTTAGGTATCTACATATCCAACTCTAACAAATATTGTTAGCTATTGTATTATCATCATACTGTATCTTGATATCCTTCAATGTTTGCTTCATCCACAACACTTGTGTACAACAAGATGATACACCAATATACTTTTCTTCTACAATGGACAAGGATATTCAATCTTGCTTCTTACTATGCCATGAAACCAATCTACTTTCTAAAAATAAAGCACCACCACTTGTACTTATTCTATCATCCACACATCCAGCCCAATCAACATCATTGTAAGCACTTAGATCAAAGTTATTACTTTTTGGATACCATAATCCATAATTAGAGTACTCTTCAAATATCTAAATATTCTTTTGACTTCCTTCTCATAATTTTATTTAGGATTATCTTGAAACTAAAGATACAACATGCATGATATCAGGTCTTGAAGTAGTTAAATACATTAGGCTTCCAATCATAGATTTGTATAGCTTCTTATCAGCCAAGGGAGACTCATCATCTTTACTCAAATGACAATCAGTAACCATGGGAGTACTAACTGGTTTAAAATCTTCCATCCCAAGCTTATTCAACATCTCCTTGACATACTTTTCTTGAGAAATAAAGATACCATCATTTAGCTGAGAAATTTGAAGATCAAGAAAGAAAGATAACTCACCAATCATAGACATTTCAAATTATTTATGTATTTCTTTAGCAAACTTCTTGCACATTTCATCATTTCCACCAAAGATAATATCATCAACATAAACAAAAAATATCAAAATTCTCTCATCCTCAATATTGAAGTAAATATTACTATTTGTGGTACCTTTCTTTAATCCTTGATGAAAAAAGTACTTATCCAACCTTGCATACCAAGTTCTATGAGCTTGTTTGAGACCATACAATACCTTTTTGAGTATGCACACCATGTAGGGTTCTTTTGAAAACTAAAATCTATCAGGTTGCTCTATGTACACTTCTTCCAAATCTCCATTCAAGAAGGATAACTTGACATCCACCTGATAAACCTTGAAGTCCTTGTAGGTAGAAAAAGCAAGAAACATTCTGATAGCTTCCATCCTTGCAACTGGAGAAAAATCCTCCTCAAAATCAATACCTTCTACCTGTTAATAGCCTTTACAAACCAATCTTTCTTTATTTCTTACAACATCACCATCTTCATTTAACTTATTCCTATATACCCAAATAGTTCCTATCACATTCTTGTCTGCAGGCCTTGGAATCAATTCCCAAGTTTTATTATTCTTAATTTGATTCAACTCTTCTTCCATTACTTGTACACATCCTTCATCCTTGCTAGCATCAACAAAAAGTTTAGGTTCTACCTTTGATAACAAACAAAAATTAACTTGTTCACTTGCCTTTGCAAGCCTTATTTTGGTCAACAATCCTTCATTCTTGTCACAAATGATCTAATATTCTGAATGAATTCTTTGAAGATACTTTGCAAGAGTCTTGCTGGGATTTTTTGGTGTTTCTTCTTTCTATTCAACATCTTCTTCTTTTTCTTCTTCATTTGAGTAGGGAGGTGCACCTGATCTGCAATCCTCAATTTCGTTCATATTCTAATGTAGATATTCATCAACCTTCACATTAGTGCTTTCAACTATTATTCCCAATCTTTTGTTGTAGCATTTATAAGCTTTACTCTGAGATGAATATCCCAGAAATATACCTTCATTAGCCCTTGAATCAAATTTCCCAACACATCTTCATCTCTTCTAATATAGCATTTGCTTCCAAAAACTTTAAAATACTTGACAATTGCAAGTCTTCCATACCACAACTCATATGGAGTCTTAGTGTTTTTCAATCTCAATAATTCTCTATTCTGAGCATATACTATAGTATGAACTGCTTCTCTCCAATAGACATTAGGCAATTTTCTTCCATCGACATGGTCCTTAACATCTCTTGAATAGTCCTATTCTTTCTTTCAACTACCCCATTTTTTTGAGGAGCTCTAGTAGCAGATAAATTTATTTTTATTCCATGTTTCTAAAAAAAATAATTGAACTCATTTGATGTGAACTCACCTCCTCTATCAGACCTCAAACATTTGATCTTAGCATTCATTTCATTCTCAACTATTGATTTGAAAATCTTGAATCTACTAAAAAGATCAGATTTATCTTTCAAGAATGTGACCCATGTCATCCTAGATAACTCATTTATAAAAAGCATAAAATACCTTTCTCCTTTCAGACTTTTTGTTATAGTAGGTCCACAAAAATCAATACGTATCAACTACAAAGGTCTATAAGAATAATATTCTGCAGACTTGAAACTTATCCTTGTCTACTTGCCAAACTAACATTTCTTACACACTATACTTGTAGGCTTGACTATCTCAGGCATATCTCTTACCATGTGTAATGAGTTGATCTTCACAAGATTGTCAAATTTAGTGTGTCCCATTCTTCTATACCACAACCAACATTCACTTGATTGTCCTAGAAGACAAGTTATTCCATTAACATCCCTTAGACTGTATATATCACCACTTGTCATAGATCCTTCAACAACCAATTGTCCAGACTTCTCTTTTTTGATTTTACATCCACTTTTATTGAATAGGAGATTGTAAATATTTTTGCATATTTGAATCACACTAAGAAGATTATGTCGGAGACCTTTGAAGGACATCTTCTATCCTACTATTTCCATCAATATTGATAGAACCTTTTCCACAAATTTGTACAAAAGTGTCATCACCAAGCTTGACTATGCCACCATTCCACTTTACAAGTTTGATAAACTTGCTCTTGTCTCCTATCATGTGGCTGGAACAACCACTATCAATCACCCATAATTAGCCTCATATTTTTCATGAAAAGATGTACATACAACACTCAGATCTTTAGATTTATCTTCAATATTCTTAGTAGCCAAAAGTAGGACTTCATCTTCATTATTTGGACCACTAAATTCATCATCTTTTGCAGAGTAGGAATCTTCCATGGAGTAGAGACTCTCCTTCACCTTATTTCTTCTAGGCTCTTTATTTCTCTTATCAAAATATTTCAAGGGACATTTTGAAGCAAAATGACCAATCTCTCCACACTTGAAACATTTGAAAGGTAGCTTACCTTTGTACTTTATGGTACCTCTTTTCAACTTCCTTACAAAATTTTCTTCCTCTTCATCAGTGTCACTATCTAGATTAGATTTTCATCATATGTTTCTTTCTTACTTTCTTTGAATTTTTCTTCCTTCTTAGAACCTTCTTTTTCAAACTCTCTCATTTCAAATACAATTAGGCCACCATATAATTGATCCATTGAAAGTTTATCTAGATCTCTAGCTTCCTTAATAGAAGATAATTTAGAGCTATAAGATTTAGGAAGAGATCTTAGTACCTTTTTTACCACCATAGATTCTTCAAGATCTTCACCAAGGCCTCTGATTGTATTGACCACTTCATCTACCCATAACATATATCCAACAATATCTTCATCCTCTGATATTTTCAAGTTATCAAACTTTCCTTTGTAGATCTACAACTTTGCTTGCTTTACTTTGATATTCCCTTCATAGATTCCACCAAGCTTATCCCAAACTTCCTTTGCAAACTTGCAATGCATCACTTTTATTAGGTCAAAATCTGATAGCCCACTCAAGATAACATTATTTTCCTTTCCATTGTTTTCATAAGCTCTGATCTCAGTCAGATTAGTTAGAGGAGTAGCAAGAACAACATAACCATTTTTTGACAGATTGTCAAACACCAAACTCCAAAGAGGATAGATGGTTTCCATTTGGTATCTCTAGAAAGTTAAATTTGCTCCATCCAGTTTGGGCACCTTTTGAGGTCCTTCTTTTTCCATCTTGAATCTTTCTCAAGTTGTTAAACTTCTTCTAATGAACCAAGATCTGATACCAATTGTTGAAAACACACTAGAATACTAAGAGGGGGGTGAATCAGTATTCAATCAAATCTCAAACCCTCTAGAGAAAACTGAAACTTAGAATTCTCAGCACAAATAGAAACATGAAAGATGAATATAATGCAAAACACCAAATGTAAGTGGAAAACCCCACAGGGAAAAAACCATGGTTAAAAAAGTTGATAGGAGCTACTATCCCAATCCAACCTCACAAAAAAAACACAATTACAAATTTTTTTTAGAGCTACAACCCAAGGAAGCTACTACTCCTTGTAGAAAAGTTTTGTCACTCCCAAGGAAGTTAAAACTCCTTGCAGACTTTGTTTTAGGGCTTCAACCCAAGGAAGCAACTACTCCTTGAATTGAGAATAAACTAAAAAAAGATTACAACATGACAGTTCTACTATCTGAATCTGACAATGAATCTCAATCCTTTTGATGATTGTAATTTTTCTTTTTCACTTCTCTTTTGATGATTGCAATTCTACTTTGAAAACTTCTCCAACTTCTTCAAATGTCTTCTCTATAGCTTATTGACTCACTACTTTCAACCTTCAAGAATTTTTTCCTTTAGCTCACTGTCTCCATCAATTAGTTAGGCACACTCTTTGCTTCCCTTCTGTCTCAAAGATATGTTCAAATTGAATCTAGACAAGATCTACAACTTCTCCTCTTTCACTTTAAGTCACTTACATATACATCATAATGCATTACACATCCTTATTCGACTTATTAATAAAGTAAGTCCTTTAACAAATGTATGTGCTAAAGGAATAATTTCTTATGTCAATTTCAACACTCATGATTATTTATATTTTTAAATTTTAGTATGATATTGTTTTCTTTGTCTTGTGTTTCAATTGTGACCTTTTATTTGGTTAATGGTTCATAGATAAATACATTATTAAACTTATACTTAGCCGCATATCCTCACTTTTGTTTTGGTGCCATTTGGATGATATTCATATTTTTTACAACATTGCTCTTTTTTCTTGTTAATTATTTTCTCTTTTTCTTGTTGGTGCTTAAAAAATGTGTATATAATATAAAGACCATCATTTATTTCATGTTGTGGCTTCTTTAGATTTTGTGTGAATGTGTTAATGAAAAAATTAGAATGCTTTGAGGGATGTTGATAACAATCTCTTGGTACCATGAAATATTTTCCATCATGAATACATTTTGTAGGAAGAGACTACTTGATATTGTTCTATCCATAATTTACTAAGAATGACCCTATATCTATGAAAAGTTAGAATGACATGAAAAACCATAAGATCCTATCTCTCTTCAAATTTTAGTGGTTACAATTTATTTTGGTAATAATTGTATGAATATTTTTTATGAATAAAATATCCACACAGTTATTACTAGAAGCACACATAATATTTTGATATGGTACATGTCTCTAATGTATAGAATTGTTACATAGTTTATATTTAAGAAAACATAATGAATAAGGAAGAATGTGGTTTAGGTTTTTGATCAATGACTCTAATTTTTTTATATTATGTTAATGGCATATAATTGTGATCTATTGATTCTCCATCTTCCTTGATAGTGTCCACATGTTTTAATTGATTAGGTTGTGGAATTGATTATTGTAAATTTAAATATTTTGATTAGGAAGGGATAATGGATTCCCTAACTATTTATCATTTCAATGTAAAGCATTATTATCAACCAAGTCTTGTATTTTATAAGTTAAACCCACTCAATATTATGTAGCATCACCATTGAATCTATGATGATGATAAAAAAATATTGGAGTAAAAAATGTTGGGAACATAAATTAAGTGTCCAATGGTTTAATTGGTGGTAAAGTAACCATATGGGTCCCTAGAATATACTATAATACAATACTAAATGCATCATGAATCCTTGTAAATTTTCAATACATTTGAGGTTTAATAGTATTTTTTAAGCCACTTGTTTATTATTAACATGATTTACATTGGCCCTAATATATTGTTTGTGGGATGAACCATTACTATGGTTTTTTATGGAATTTTAATTTCTATTTAAAAGCATGGGATAAGGAAGATGAAGAAGAATTATATGATCCATCCTTGATAAGATTACCCTCCAATAATTTGAGCTCATTATCCCTAATACTTTAACACAAATTTGAAAATATAGCATAATAATTGAAGATGAACTTATCTTTGGTTTGGGAAAAATATTATTGATGAAAAATATTGAATTGCATCACCTAATATTAGTATTATGGATCTTACAAAGAAAGTATTGAAAAATATAATATAGTCATTAACTCTTTCATTGTTCCCTTGCTTATATTGAACAAAAAATGAAAAATGTGATCTTTAAACAAATGTTCACTTAGAAATGTTGGAAAAAATAAATGAATAGTTGAAAAAATGAATGGATAGAACCATGTAACAATGAAAATAACAATTCTAGCACATATTCATTTAATCAATATGTGCCCTTTTCTATCTCTAGTTTTCCATATTTTTGGGTTGTAGTTATGTTGCTTTGGTGTTGTAGTGTTTCTATTAATTTTTGTAGAAAAATATTTTTTTGTCTCTTTAATATTCTCTCTCATACAAGGGTTGGGGGCCTTTTAAAGCCTCTTTTATACGCTATATAAAAAAGGAAAATATGGTTATAACTTTGCAAGCAATCTTTCATCTTACATGAAATTCAAGTGAGTGAAATTAAAGGATCTAATGTGGATCATGGGGCCACCATTATAATTGTATAATTCAAGTTCCTTAGTATCACTAAGAATATTATAAATGGATAGGAAAAATGTTGTAAAATATAGTAGGGTAATTCCACAATACTCGGTCCCAAACTTGGGACATGAAAATTTTGGGAGGGAGTGGCAATTTTTTGAACTACCTTCGTTTGAAGATATTTCTTTGAACAAAGGTCCTTCACTTGAAGGTATTTACGCAAAGACCCTTGATTGAATATTGACCTTTGAATGAAGATTACCTTCATTTGAAGGTCTTCATTAATTAAACAAAAACCAATAAAATAATACCTTCGAGCAAAGATCACCTTTGCTCAAATGTATTATTTTATTGTTTTATCTTTAAGCTTCTTAATTATTTGATCATCAAATTCTACATTTCTATCAAAATCAACCCCAGTTAAAATTTTCAAAAATTTCTCATAACTCTTTAGCACATCATGTATCTAATTGTTTATACTTAATATGATTTGTTGATCCTCTTCTACAACCTCTCTTTTTAATTTCATTGCATGTAACCAAACATGGAGTTCTTGTAAACTATCCTTTCTCAAAATACCTTCCTCGATTATTACCTCAATAGAAAATCTTTTGATAGACTCTAACTTATGAAGAATGGTATTATAAAATTTTCTATTATCTTTGCCATCTTCAAGTAACTTATCTACCTCTATCTTTAAAGATAAGAAATTTATCTACACCTAAAGTGAATCATTTATTGCCTTATTTCCTTGACCAAAAAGTTTATCAAGCTAGAATTGTGAGACCTTATTTACCTATGGTGCCTTTTTAGCCTCATACTTATTCATTATTTGCACAATATTACTAACAAACTCATGAAGTTCTTCAATCTCTTGCACTCTTGTTGTAGGACCTAATTAAAAGTGGAAATTTTGAAATCCTTAGGCCTCATATCCATGTTATCATTTTCTACTACACAAGTATCAACATGAAAAAATATTAAACCTAAAGAATCCTTCATCATGTGAGACCTTATTTGATATTTTTACTTATCCTTCAGTCTTTCTACTCTACTTAGTAAACTTTTCAATTTTAGATCAAGAGTTTCTATCACAAGCTACTTCTACTTTAATTTTGGTTGTAACCAATTGAGATTTGTAGATTGTTTTGTATTTAAGTCTTACCCAGATGTAGAATGAGTACCATTAGTTTGAAAATTTTCTATATTTACATTTTTTTGTTCCTTGGGTTCATCAACATTGCCCTCTTGCTCCATTACTTGCTCCATATTGAGAAGTTCATCAACTATTTTTTTTTATGCCTCCTAAAAAATGGATTGATCCTCAAGTTGGCTTTCTTTTTTATCTCTCACTAGCTTCTCTTGATCAACCTTTTCTCCCAAAACTACCTATGATGGCATGTAGGAGTTTCAAGTACATAATTTATTCCTTGAGCCTCTAATTTCCTATAAACCATTTCTATATTTTCTAAGGAACGGGGCTCTAATATCTCTTATGAAGCAATAACTAAAGTTTCTTGAGCAAGTTGGTTCAATAATTATTTATTTACCTTTAATAATATTGAAGTAGATAAATCTTTAGGAATGTGGGATAGTTGGGCAATGAATATTTGTGGAAGATTGAAAGAGCTGGAAGGAAGAGAGGTGGATGACATAATGGATGAAATGGGTGGTGGAGAAGATTGTGATGAGGGTGAAATATTAGGTGATGAGTCTATATCAATGGTTATAGGTGAGATAGTAGGAATGGAAGTGGTAATGTGAATTCCAATGGTAGGGGAAGTAGTGGAGGTGGTGATGGGAACATATCTTGGGCAATGGTAGTAGAAGTATAAATAGAAGGTGGAGGTATGGTATTTTAACTAGGGGAAGTGGTGGTATGAATAGGAGGGGGAGGAAATTTTTTAAGGTGGCACAAGGAGAAAAAGTTTCTCAGTTGAAGCAAGTTTAGTAATCTTCTTGCACTTCTTGGGTTATTGCTTCTTTGAAGATTAAGTAGGCTCATATTTTATCTTATAAACCCTTGGTTTATTTTTTGGATGTCTCTCCTCTTCCTTTCCTTTCCTCATACTTTTATTTGTATCCTTTTCCTTTGAAGAATTTGATGCCAACTCACCCTCCATTTAGTTAGGATTTCATTTTTATCAATGGATGTTTCATCATCAGATGACTCATCTTCTCCCTGGAATCAAGTCAAAAGTCACTTCAATTCCCCTTTTCATAAAATCAAAGGTTTGGATCTCAAACCATCTTTTGGTAAAACTTATTATCTTGTAAAGAAGCCATTTGGCTTAAGAGATCGTGTTCAGATTAATTTTCCTAGCTAAGAGCTCAATATTTCATGTCAAGACCAAGAATGTTGATGTATAATATCATTTTTTAGATACATGATCAAGGATGACAGGGTGAAACTGGTTAAGGTAGAGAATTTGATGAACATTGTACATTCTTTAACTAAACCTATGAGCATAAAGAATGTCATATGGCATTCAAATTCTATGGGCCTCTTGACCCCTAGTTTAATTAAATCATGGTATTGATTTTTCCTTTGCTTTTGCAAGGTGTTTAAAAAGTGGGAGAATGTTAGGAAAAAGGTGTCTCAACCTTGCACCTACAAAAGTTTACTATTTATAGTAATTTTATGTTTGAGCACTAATGGATTCAAAATTTTTCCTAAAGCTACAAAATTTCCAAATAAACATGTTGAAATTTTTTCAACCCATGATCATGTATGATTTTCAAAATATTGAAGTTTTCATTTTTAAAGTTTTAAAGTCAATTTTGAGGCACTTAGAGGTTTTTTTTGGGCCCAAAATTGGTTGTGACTAGAAAATAAGGTTATAGTTTGATAAACAACTTTATGAACTTTCCAATGGTTTAAACAATTCATCAATTGAACTCTCAGATCAAAAGTTATGGCCTCTGGAAGTTGGGTCTCCTAAATTGAGAAATGTGAAAACATGTTGGACAAAAAAATAACTATAAGAGGTAGTTACACATGTTTTAGTGTGTTTTTTGACATGTATCATAGGACATATTTGATTGGAGATAAGTTGGGTGCCACTTTTTTGGGTGGTTTTAGCTCATGGTTTTGTAAATATCGTTTAATAGTTTCATGTATTGTATCTCTTATATATTAGGTGTTTGAGACGGAGGTTGTGTATGAAAATCTCTTAGATGATGAGTTGTCTCCTAATCTTTGGTTGGTGATACTCCTATAAAATATTTCTCTAAAAGCATATTGTAATCCTAATGATATATGAATAATATATTTAGGAGTCTTTTAGAGGGTGGGGTTTTCTCCTGATAAGGTTTTCCTACCATAAATCACTATATTGTGGTCTAAATGGTATTTATGTTTATTTCTATTTAACCTCTATAATTTTTGTAAAGATTTGAAAAACTTTGTGTAACCCTCCTCTCAAGAGTAGTTTAAGAAGTTGTTCTACTACCTTAGCTTCCTAGGTAAATATTTAATGATTATGAGAAGGGCTATTTTGTGAAATAGGGCCATTTACCAAAATTAAAAGATGGAATGGAATCCCAAAGTCTTAAAATTTGAGAGGTATTGATCAATAATTCCCTATAGGTCTTGTCTTCATGCTTGCTCACATAGAGTTAAGAATACAATAGCTACACATTCTTCTCTTGATTTACATCCCATGATCTATTTTTAGCCATTTTCAATCACAATTTTATTTTCATTTTCTATCCTTGATTTGAGCACACTCATTCATAGTAAAAATAATTAGAGGGGCTTATAATTACTAATTTAATCTTTAATTCATATGTAGTTATTATAGGTTGTGAGTTCTCATATTGAAATGACTCAAACTTTAGAGGATTTATATCCTTTATCTCACTATTATTTTATTTATTTCTACTTTGGCATGCATGCTCATTTAGATTTGCATGCACACCAATATGGAGGGAAAATATAGAGGAGAATAATGCAGACACTTACACCTTTCTCCACTCGTGTTATGCTACTTTGTGTCAATGACTTTAATGCATAGTTTTAGCAAAATTTTAGTCTCTTTTGACATATGACTCAATCAAACACTTTGTTTTGCCTCATTACTCTACTTAAAACATCCCTCATTCATTTCTTAAAATATTGACCACTTTCAATTGGATCACTTATGATTTAGTCTCAAAGACAAGATCATGGATGCAATTGCACTCCCTTTCCCAATTTTCAAAATTTTGCCATTCCAAGTTGGAAAATCATATACATAACTATTGTCTATTAGTGTGTGGACAAAAGTGTTCAAACCATGTATCTAGGGATTGTACTTAACAAGATCATCCCAATTAATTTTAGAACAAACACATTTACAACATTTTCAAAACAAGACACTTGCATATCTATTGCTATCACTTTGTAGGTCTAGCACATTGGCTCCTCTATCTACATAAATATCCAAAACAATTATCATACTTTGTAAATATCACTACTAATGTATTTTTGGGGCTTGACTAAGGCACGGGGAAGTCCTAAATATTTGCTTGCATAAAATATCATAACAATGCTTGTTAGCATCTAAAAGTTTTCATTACTTTAGATATTATTAATTTTTTAGGTGAACATGTCCTATAGGTGTTGAAGGTCCATTTTTTCTTAGAATAAAATCACAATATTTTGGATAGAACATGTGTTTAAATGTGATTATTGTCATAATTGCATCTTAGATACTTAGATTCTCATACTTTAGTAGTCTCAACATCTTGACCTCATATCCAGTATCATATTTGAGATTCAACATGGCGTTAGTTAAGACATACCTTTAACCAATTTTAAGGTATGCAACCCTAAATCCTTCTCAATTTCAATTTAATAAATATTTATTTACAATCTCAATTAAATTTGGTTTAGTCAATCTATCAAAATCAATTCCAATATTTTTAAAAATTTATTATATTTAATTTATTTCCTAAACATTTTGTAAAAAATGTCTATTTCCTATGCAATGATCAACTATTGTATTTAATACATTTTTTCATTTTTTTAGGATTGAATTTGATGTTTTCATATTCTTCCCCTTTATATACTTTATTATTCTTACAAAGATAACATAAGGCTTTTCTTAACTTAATATAAATACATTTTTTAAAAAATAAAAAAAGTTTTCAACCTTTAAAATGTAATATCGAAGAGATAAAAATAAATCTCTAAACCTATTTAGATTAATACATGTAACAATTAAGCATGCATTATAAGGGTAAACTCAAAACAACTACTACACTATTGATTAAAGAAAAAAAAATTGATAGAAAAGGATAAAGATATTTAGTTACATGTGTGATAATAGATTTTCTATTGAAACACACACTTCTATGATTCAACTTAGGTTTCTATTTGTAGAGAAGGGGGATTCGCTGCTCACGAGTTCTCTTCATTCAAAGAGCCTCACGGGTCGAATTTCCCTAAACTACCTCAAGCAACAGGGCGAGAATCCTAGAATCAGAAAGAGCAGGTCACAAATATTTTCTGGACAAACTACCAAGCTCTCGGCCAAAGGACGGAAGCGCGGGTCTGGGATGACAATGTGGTGTGCTGGCGTCTCTCTGGTGCGCTGGCATCTATACGGACTAGAAAGCAAGTTTATCACAAAAAATAGTTAAGTGGCTACTAGCGATCTGATTGCTAAGAACTTACAGAAGTATTGGAAAGTAACAAAATGTGATAAAGCTAAAATGAAGTGAAATAAGAATGATAAAGAGAATAAGAGATAGAAAGAAATGCTCACCACCACGCAAGTGATGAAGCCTCCAACACGTGAATGTCTTCAAATACCTGCAGGCGTAAGATCTAGAGAAATGTTGGGGTTGTATAGGGGTTTGCCTCAATCAAACCCCTGTTTGGGTGTTCCCACCTCCACAGACAACCAGATAGATAGAAAGAAATGAACCGAAATAGATAAAGCACATAGTGAAAACAAAACCTGCTCAGGAGAAGAACATGCACCACCAAGTATGAGTGATAAAGGCAAGCCCCGCTCGAGGAGGAGAATCCATATCACAAAATGTAGGTGATAAAAGCAATCCCTGCTCGAGGAGGAGAACCCATATCATGAAGTAAGGATGCAATAGATAGGGGATATGGAATCCCAGGATGCTCACAAGCATTAAGTGAAGGAGATAGAGTTGCAAGGCTTAAGGAAGCCAAATGGAGAGAGCAATAGAGCTGCAAGAGCCAAGAGTGTTGTAAGGGGTGTTGCAAGAGCTTGAGAGTGTTGCAAAGAGAGAAGCCAAGAGAGCTTGAAAGTGTTGTTGTAACAAGTTGTAAAGAGCTATGCAAGCAAGATAGCAAGACAAGGAGAAGAGGAAAATGGTAGAGCCAAAGCTAGAGAGAAGTTAGGAGTGAAGCTAGAAGAAGTTAGAAGCTAGATACACAAATGGATTGAAAAGATGGCGCTTAAGGGGAGAAGAGAAGCCGAAAGAAGCTTCCCGGGCGGTTACAAGGTGACCCAAGCCGTTACCATTGACAAAAGAAGCTGACAAGTGGCAAACATGCTTGGAGATTGTTGTTTGAATGTTGAAACATCATAGGATGCTAATAGGACGCGCCAGTGTCTAGACACATCACACTACAAAATGACACAAATGGGAAAAACACAAGGTTTAATGCAAAGCGGACATGCAAGGGTAGCTATTGAAAAATGATCCTTTGAGCATTTTGAGAGGGAAAAAGCTTGATGCAAGGGCTAAAATGAGCCTACACAAGATGCTAAGGGTGCAGACACTAAAGTTGATGCAAGAATTTATGTAAAATTGCAAGGGGTGCAATTTTAAGACATTGTACACTATTATAAAATTTGGGACAATGGTGCTTTAATAGATTGAAATATGATCTTTGTTCTATCACAATTCAAAATTGTACATAGGGCTTTAATTTGGAAAATCATAGCCTTGAATCTCTATGTAACCTTGAACTTGGATGTGCAACTTTGAATTAGGTACTTTTGGTCTTTCAAAGTTTGTTCACCTTTGTGTACGTAGACTAGGTACTACTTAAAATCATTGGTAGAGCTTCATATTGAGAGTGAGAAATGTGTCTTGTCTTGATGGTAGTTAAAGCCTTTGTCTTGATTCAACAGTGTTTGATAAGTTTGAAGATGCATCAAGCAAAATGCAAATGTCTGTATTTATTTTTATGATTGTTGATGTTGATGTAGTACTCTCTATGATCAAAATCATGCATGGACGATTATACTATGAGATGGAAAAATAGTGTGTGCTCTAAATGGTTAAAATGATCTAAGACTTTGTTCTTTTATATGACACCAAGTTAACATTCAAATTTAAAGATTTTGTGCTTAGGTTTGTTAATAAAGACTAGTTGAAATCAAGTTGACTTGGACCCATAATTAATTTAACTTTGAATAATGAAGATCAACAATATACTTACAATCCTGAACTAAATTTAAAGTCATACTTGTATTTGTGACCTACAACTAAAAATAGACATGTTAAGAATGATATTCATTTCTATTGAAAAATAGGACTCATATTTAATTCAAATTAAGACCAAATATTAAGTTTTGCATATAAGAATAAAAAACAAAATATGTCCAAAATGGGTGCTGCACTTTTATATAATATAAAATCTTAGAAACTAAGACTGCATGTGACTGTGTTGTTATCCAACTGCTAGTTTAAATGTTAGCGAAAGCAAATGTATTACCGAAGGCCGGTTTGCATTCATGGTTTAAACTCTATTTGTGTTAATTTAACACAAATAAAGAAAATTCTCATTCTACGGATGTTGCATTTTGAATTACTTGCCAAGGCGGCTGCGTTTCTGCCAAAAGAATTCTATCAAATTGTTTTTGGTATAGCTGGGAACACCTGAATCGGGTTTGTAATAATTGATTTGGACGCCTTCGTCTTCAGATCAGAATCTTTTCTTTTGATATATAAATTCAGCGTTTTGATCCATTGATTGCTCCTTCGCCATATTCCTATACCCTTCAATTTAACATATGCTGTTTCAGTTTGCTTCTTTTAAGGTGAAGAGCCCCTGATCCAGTTCCGCGCAGCTGCAATTCGATTCATTCCACTACATTTCAAGCCCATTTAAGGCACCCCTTTCTGGAGATTTCTTTTGCCTGTTTAGACTCTGTTGCAGAGCCGATGGAGAAGTCATTTGACGGTTTCTGGAAATGGGGCAATGCTCGAAAAAAGATGGCATTCGCGAAAGGCAGTTGTCTTGAAGGCGGGTCTTCCTCAATGCCTGATAAAGCAAGCTCTGTTGGAGATGAGTTCTCTTTCAAAATTCACAACGAAGAAGGCCCGATGAACGTCAGGCAATGCATGGATGCTGTTTTTAGCCCCGGATCTCATATGATTTGTGAAGTCAATTCATCGAAATTTGGAGGTCCTTGCAGTGCTTTGGGCATGCCAGTTGGAAGTTCAAGTGTGGAAGTTAATCTCTCCATGTCCAAGAACAAGAACAGCAAGGTCGATTGCAAAAGCTCCCCTACCTCAGTAATTCGAGCTCCGAATGCTTCCCCCTCATTGCAAACTATTTCTAGTGATTCAGAAATAGTTTCCTGCCACCCACATGGCGATTTGAATCCCCTGTCTTTTCCCTGTTCTGTCGAAAAATTGCTTCAAGATGGAAATTTGAATGACAACAAGGAGCCGTCAGAGTTAAGGGTGAGGAAGATGGACCAAAAAGCAGGTTCTGATCAGAGAATCCGTAACACCTATACAAGGCGCAAAAGAGAAATCTCAATGGAGGACCTCCAGTGTTGTTCAATTTCTGAGGAAGCAGGTGAGGACATGCAATTACAGTCATGGCGCATTTACGAAGAAACGAGGAATTCGAAGCCTACGGGTGGCTCAGTTACCACTTCAGATTACATAGATTCGTCCTGCAAGAAACTCAAAAGCTGCCACAGCCTGATTGCCAATGGCTCTTTTAAAATTCAGAAGGAAAAACCTGAATCATTTGCTGCACTTCATATGTTGGCTGATGTAGCCGTTGGGGTTCTCGAAGGAGAAGAAAAGCCTATGGCTTCACTGGGGCAGTGGCAAATCTTTCATCCCTCTGGAGCACCCTCCTCCCATAAGATTGTAATCAAAAGAGCGAAGAGCGATTCCCAATCTATCTTTCCCGAACTCCCTGCCCATGCACACAAGTTTTTGCCTTCCCTTTCAGAGCATCTCTTACCAAGCAAATTGGGTAGCCCTAGATACAGCGTGAAGTGTCAAGATAATCAAGTTAAAGAGCACGGGCTTGCTGATAAAGTAGAAAACCCGAATGTTCGCAGTTCAAAGAGAAATAGAGCCCAGTATCTGAACTCTAAGTATTCTGATTCTGTTCTACAGCCGTTGAAGAGAGGTACTAAAAGGTAATTTACACCTTCACACTTCTGAAGGTTAAGGGTTGAAATTTAAAAAATACAAAGCTCTGACGTGCTATTCGTCGAAAACTGTCCGTTGAGTTTCGAAATTGCTGATGGATAAAGAAGCCAGAAGTGGCGTCCCTGCTCACTCTCCATAAACGACACATGGCCATTGATACGTCCCTCCCTCTGTTGGAGACTCTGTATATTTCGAAATGTTTAAATGGTCACTACTCTACATTTTCTGGTATTTATTACGAGGTTTCCTCTCTAACAATTGCAAGCCTTTGTGCTTCTACGCTGTAAATAATTTTGGTTGATACCAATTGAGAGGAATTTGATGCATCGTCATCTATGCCTTTAATATAAATGGTTGGATGAAGGTTGGTATTTGTTTTTGCTAGTTATTTTCTGATCTAGTTGAGCTTTAAAGAAATCTGATAGATCTGGTTAATCAAGGAACCTTGATTTATTCTTTCATTTTCTTTTTATAGATGTGTAATTTTTAGTGTCTGTTAAACCCTTCTTAAGAAAAATCAAAGCCTGTTTCTACATAGAAACATGAGCGTAGCTCATTGAAGACTAAAAGGATGGTGCATCCTTCCTATTCAGTTACAGAAATTAGGAACGGCATATTTGGATACATACGGGATCATTATCATTTCTGTGGTGGCCTTCTAATTAGTAAAGCTCTAGCACATGGTGTATCGTATAATTAGGCAGCTCATGGTGCAGAGCAAGAATGTGAAGTGAAATTTCAGGCAGTTCATAAATTTAATCAATAAATGCTATTAGTAATTTTCAAAAGCTATTTTTCTCTGCTTATGCTGTGGGTAAGTGCTTTTTCCATTTAACTTGTTCCTCTTCTTCATCTGCAGTCTTTATGCATCACCTTTTTGATATCCACGTAAATCTGCAGTGTTTATACACCACCCTTTTGATAGCCATATAAATCTGCAACAATGAAAATGGGAGACACTTCAACTCCTCCTGGTAGCTTAATCTGGTATGTGTCTGTTCCCGAATTTTCTCAAGACTTTGCAGGAACCAATACTTTTATATTTCACCTTGTTAAATTACACTCAGGAAAGCCTTTATTCTGAATTCCATCATAGAATACCACAAGGTCTTGATACTTATGGAAATATCAACGTCTTATTTGTATCTGTTAATACTATATTCATTATGCTCTAGTACTTTCACATGCAACTGTAGTCTTGTTCAGAAAACTCCCTTGCACCATTTGTGATTCTTCAACACACAATTCTACCGAGTCTGAAAAGCCTTTGAGACTCAATCCAGAGTTTACATGAAATGATGTGAATATGTACTTCAATTTACTGAGCTATTTGGAAGAAAATTCTTCCTAAGGTAACACAATGATCCTCATTTTTGTCCTCTTTCTTGTAATGCAGGAGATTGACATTATCTGGCAGGGCTAGATTGCAGAATTTTAGGGATCTGTAGTCCTTTTCTTCATGTGCACTCTTTACGCATCCCCTTTGTGATATGCATGTAAATCTGCAGTGTTTATACCCCACCCTTTGATACTCATATAAATCTGCAAGATTGAAAATGGGTGACACTTCAAGTCCTTCTCGTAGCTTAATCTGGAATGTATTTGTTCCCAAATTTTCTCAAGACTTTGCAGAATTCAATACATGTATATTTCACTTTGTTATATTACTCTCAGGAAAGCCTTTGTTATGAATTCTATCATAGAAGACCACAAGGTCTTGGTACTTTGGAACTATCAACATCTTATTTGTATCTGTTATTGCTTTATTCAATTTGCATTAGTAATTTCGCATGCAACTGTCATCTTGTTCAGAAAACTCCTTTGCACCATCTTTGATTCTTCAATGCACAAGTTTACTAAGTCTAAAAAACCTTTGAGACTCAATCCAGAGACTACATGAAATGATGTGAACTTTTACCTTAATCTACTGAGTTATTTGGAAGCAAATTCTTTCTAGGGTAACACAATGATCCTTATTTTTATCATCTTTCCTGTAATGCAGGAGATTGACATCATCTGGCAAGGGTAGATTGCATAATTTTAGGAATCTGTAATGGCTTGACCACATGGTAGCAAAAAAAATCATCCAATTTCTTTGGGAGTGGATGTTAGAATTTAGTTCTAGATTTCTGGGATACTAACTATGTTCCACGGCATTTTGGGGGTGGGGAAGGGGGGACGGCAGTCTGAGGGCCATTTTTTGAGGATGGTGGGGGGACGGTGAATATATGAAATTTTCAATATATATATATATATATATTTCAAAATATACTATAGAGAGAGATATATCAATAACTGATAACAACAATATCAATATGTGAATAAATCATGACATCAGTAGTATAACAGCAGTATACACTTCAATAAGTAGCAAAAGCAGTATAACAGTAGTATAACAGCAGTATAAACAGCAATAAAATTATTCATGAGATTCATGACAGCAGTATTAAAGCATTTTGTTGTTCAAATTCTAAAATTAAAGTTAACTCAAAGTCTCAAACTTCAAAATACATCAATCTATGCCTCATTCGGGCTATCAATATCAAAAGAATTATGTCACTTTCACTCTCTGCCTGAAGTGGAACATCCAATAGAAGCCCGACCATTCTTGGTTGCACCTCCTCCTCGTCAATCTGCCTAACATCTTTAGGATTAACATCCCAATGTGTTGTTGAAGTCTGTTGATACTCAATACTTTGCCCCTCCTGAAGTCTCAAGGCACTATGAATTGCAACTAGTATTTTTGCTCATTTCGAGGTAAGCCTATTCCTCTTGATCGAGTGGATGAAGCCATAGGTGGACCAATTCCTTTCTGCAGTAGAGGAACTAGCAATTTGTGAGAGTAAACAAATAGCAAGTTGTTTCAACTCTGGTGTGTCCTTCCCATGAAATTCCCACCATCCAATGGGGTTTTTTTGGGCAATAGTGGCCCTATCTGTCCTAAACTCTGGTTTGCTATATGTAGGACCCTGAAGATCAAAAAACTCAAGCCATTGCTCTCAAAGTATGGTTGCCTCCCCGATGCTATACATTTTATAAAGGGCTGTCATAAGCCCCTCCATTACCTCATCATTCTCAGAAGGAATCATTCGGCCAGGTCTAGGTGCATGCTACTTTGGATTAAGAGCACAAGCAATCATATGAAGAGGGCTGTTCATTGTGTTCCACGTCTTTGTGACAATAGGCTTGATATGCTGCTCATAGAATTGTAATTGGGGATCCTTGTCATGAATTGCTTACTTCATTTGATCAAGCATGCTATCAAAAGTCTCATAAATCTCTCCAAGGCTAGGAGAGTTTGTATCTACATACTTGATCACCCCCACAACATGTGATATGATAGAGCAAATATATTTGCAAACAACATTTGAAAATTGTAAGGCATTAACAATTTAACACTAATAATACTAATAATTTAAAGAAAAAGAAAAGTAGAAAGTTAGAAACATATTAAGTAAAAGTTTCTTACCTAATATTGGACCACCAAGTCTCATTAAGCATCATGTCTCTCACCTTCTTTCCTTCTTCTGTATTTGATGGAGCCCACTTTTTCCACTCTTGACAAACCACCACAAATTGTAGAGCATCCTGCACCTCTAGCATCTTCTCCAGTAAAATAAAATAGATAACATATCTAGTCTCAACTAGTTTGAGGAATTCTTTCTTTGAATAGGATTGGAATAATACAAGTGAAGTTTGATGGTTGCATACAAACATTTGTATTTCTCTAGATTTGGTCATTGCTATCTTCACCCATTCTATTTTTCCATTGTCTTTCAAAGCATTATTCAAAGCATGTACACAACATGGAGTCCAGAAAACATGTTTGTAAGAAATCTCAACCATCAATTCATCCAACTTAGAAACACGAGCTGAATCTGTCACAACTTGCATACAAACATTTGTATTTCTCTAGATTTGGTCATTGCTATCTTCACCCATTCTATTTTGCCATTGTCTTTCAAAGCATTATTCAAAGCATGTACACAACATGGAGTCCAAAAAACATGTTTGGAAGAAATCTCAACCATCAATTCATCCAACTTAGAAACACGAGCTGAATCTGTCACAACTTGCACAACATTAGATGATCTAATCTCCTCTATGACCTCCTTCAAAAGGGAAAACTAGTAATCAACATCCTTACATTTCCCAGAGCAATCAATGGCTCTAAGAAATTATGAACTAGCAAGACATGTAACAATAATATTAATGAGTGGCTGATGTCGAATATCAGTCCACCCATCCATTATAATGGAACAACTAGTCTTAATCCATGTTTGTCTCACCTCCTCCATTATTATGTTCACCTTTGAATATTGTTTGTCAAGGAGGGAGGTACGCAATCTATGTTCCCCAGGAGGAGCATAAGAGGATCCAATTGCTAGTGCATCTTTGAACATGCTTTTGGAATAAGGAGACCTTGCCAAATGGAAAGAGATGGCATGGGCATTAAAAAACTTTGCCACTGAATCATCAGCTTGCTCACGCTTTTGCATATTCATCATCCCTATCATTGTAATTTTTTTCACTTGTGGTTGTAGTAGAAGTGGCTTTCCTCTTCCCTTTGTCACAATGCTATCCAACTGATAGATTGGAATGTTCATCAATAGATTGCATTGTTCTAGATGAATGCTTCCTACTCTTAGTAGTAGTAGCTGCATGTTTTTCCTCACTCTCCCCTACCAACTTTAGCATTTCAACTTGTTCTTCCAATTTTATACTTCCACAAACTCTAACCCCATGGCCAGGTTCACTCAATAAATCATGTTCAAACCTGGTATAACTCCCATGATAAGCAATATTGCAGACATGTCACAACCAATGCCTGCTGCCCCTTGAATATTTAGCCTTATTAGTGGTCAAATTGGTGGCAAATTGAAGTAAGTGTTTTTTTTGCGTTGAAAGGACCTTTTGCATATTTTTGAAGTTTGGATGAAGTGCAAAACGTTCTTTTGGAGCTGCACTTCCAATAGAACTTGTAGTTGTGTTTTGAATTTCAAAATCCACTCTGTTTACTTCAACATCTTCACTGCTCACCTCATTCACATTTTCCTCACTGCTACTCATTTTGATTTTTTTTGTTTGACTTTGAGCAGTGAGCAAACTGATTTTTTCTTTTTAAACTAATTACAACTTTGAGGAAAACTAACATTGAAGCAAAAAAAAACTTACCTACAAGCTGTTGAATCAGAGTTTCACTATTTCTTTTCAAGAGAAAACCAAAAATTTTCAACTTCAAGGCATCAAACAGTGGTATGCTGGTAGTGGTAGTTGATTCACACTTAAAAGAAGTTAGGGTTTCAGAGAAATGGAACTCAACAGTCTCCAGTTGCAGCAGTCAACACTCTCCACTCTCCTGTCCATGAATCAGAGTTTCACTATTTCTTTTCAAGAGAAAACCAAAAATTTTCAACTTCAAGGCATCAAACAGTGGTATGCTGGTAGTGGTAGTTGATTCACACTTAAAAGAAGTTAGGGTTTCAGAGAAATGGAACTCAACAGTCTCCAGTTGCAGCAGTCAACACTCTCCACTCTCCTGTCCAAGCACAGCATGAGAACAATTTTTTTTGAATCTTTTCATTTTAGGTTGTAAAAAGGGGAGTGGGAGGATTTGTGGTACCCCATGTCTCTATTAAAAATCTATTTTAATAATATAATTGTGTTTTTTTATGAAATCGAACTCCTACAATTTTTTTTACGTCAAGGAGGCTTGGCCGTCCCTGGGATGATCAAGGGATGTTTGAGATGTCTCCAACTGTCCCAGAGATGGCCAGGCGTCTCCTAGATGTTTCTCACTGTCCCTTGGACTAGGAACACATTTCGGGGACGTTTCTTTGGTTTGGGAGTTTGTGGGGATGCCAAGAGGATGTCCATTACCGCATACTTTTCACGAAAAATGCTAGTCGGGACAGGAACGTGCTTGTGAGGGCTGGGGACATGTCTCCATGTATCCTTGGATACTAACATGTTCTAAAGAATAGTATAGGACTTTATGGAAGAGTTAGTTACAGTTAAGTGCTCTGAAATTGGTAAGAGGGCTGTATGTTTAGATTTAAAAATAAATAAAGTGGTGCTATTCATGGGACATTGTAAATCTGAGCACCCCTTAATTGTAAGGGGAAAATGAAACAGACAAAAATAGTGTATTTTATGGATAGGGTATTTAATATGCTTGTAAAATTACACGTTTGTTGGCGTTTAAATTAGCACCTCTGGAGTGCTGATTGTAAACGTTCAGCTATTTCAAATGTTTTGCAACACTTCTTCGTTATTTAAAGAGGAGAAGTCCCTCTCTGCTGGGAGCAATGCGTAGGGAAGGGAAATGTTTAACTAAGTTCCTATCTTTTTATGCTTCAGCGGCAGGACACAAGGGTGCACAAACACAATGCGCCGTAGCTAAGCTTTTCTCTGGTTTCTGCAGATCTTAACTACGACTAACTAGCTTCTATCTATCCAATACCTTCAAGATGAACAGAGCATGAGGGTAAAGGAGCGGGAATGGGATGGTTGGATCACTTGAATTCACCGTCTCCAGAGGATATGACCGAGGCTCTGAACTCTCGGGTATACACCGGGATAAGGTTGGTACAAGCAAACACTCTGCACGGTAAACTAGATCCGAGATCTGCCAAGGAGGAGGGACTCCTATCCGAGGTATGAGCTTAAGAAATAGTTTACTAGAAACAACAAAATCACGATGCCTTGGCCAACGAGCTTGCTAAGGAGGAGGGACTCCTATCCGAAGTATAGCTTGGAAGTCAACACATTAAACAACATCAAACGACAACTGTCAATAACAAATATCCAAGGAGGAGGGACTCCTATCCGAGGAGGGAAATGAGACAACAAGCTATTAAACACAAGACGTAGACATAACTTCAAATAAGATGATCAAAATGCAAGCGCCTTCTGATATTCCTCTTCAATGCTTCATCAACGAATTACAAAAGTTGGGAGAGCAAAGGCACGAAATCATGCACAATTACAATCAACCAACGAACTCTCATCCAAGAGTGAACAAATATTCGCTTTCAAAGTGTTGGCAACAATGGCGCAGCAATTTTGCATAGCAAGTAAAGGTTAAACAAATAATGAGCCCAAGGCTCTTATTTATAGGACTCAAAGGAGTGGGCAACCCCAAAATCTCCTTGAGTTAACAATGAGTTCTTGCCAATCAATTAGCAAGATTTATTCCTAAATAGGGGGAACAAGCAGTTAACTGGAAAGCTACTTCAGTTAACTGAAAGTCAACAAAGAGTCAACTGGAAACTACTTCAGTTGACTGAAAGCAAACTAAAGGTGAACTTAAATGTAAAGTCTCCCTCCAAAATAGACATCCACATTTAGTGGAGATCTAAGATCCACAAATCATGGAAGTCAATTAGACATCCTTAATTAGTGGGATCTGACAATGCATGATTTAAGGAAAGTGGAGTTAAACTTGGAAAGAAGCATCAAGTTAACTCCAACTACATTTAATAGCATCTTGAGTTGACTTGGAAAGAAGCGTCAAGTCAACTCAAGTCTCATGAATGCCACTTGGAGGGTGTATGGCGTCCTTCTCTGGTGCATTTATAGCTCGCCATTAATCAACAGTGTCTCAATCCATTGATTGACTTCATCGGCTTCCGGGGAGTTAATGCTTTGTAGGATGATGACGTGGCGTCGGAGCATGACCTCACCCGTTGTGAGCTGATTTCCGAAGTCAATGCATTGAGATGCTGCCTCTTCTAACTTGGTCGATAAAGCTGCTACCTTAGCCAGCTTACAACCCTCTGGATCGTCAAGAAAGGTGCTGCGGATGACATCCCTGAACTGGTTCTGTACAGTCACCAACTCGACGTATTCTCCTCCCTCACGCTGATATTCCATGCAAGGGAAAGATATTACCAACATTCTTGCGAAGTTGATAATAGTGGCAACCACCCTTCTGTAATCAATCAACTCTACTGAATGAGCGTCGTAGGCTTTCACCTTGTACGCCAATTGTTCCTTCCAAGCAAAAAGATGTTGCTTGTTTTCCTCAGAGTATACTGATTGATATGCTAATTGCAAATCTGCAATTGTACTTTCGTCTTCAAGCCTCTTTTCTGCAATCCTTCTGTTCCGACTGCTGGATCTCCACACGAAGTTCATGTGCTCTATCCCGTAACTGGTATAGGTTTCGCCAGTACGCATCTACCCTTGAGAACAAACTCTTCCACCTGATTTCTCAAGTGTTTGCCGAATGTTAACAATTGCCGATGATTTTGTTCGGCGGGGAGATCTAGTAGTCCTGCTGGTAGGGCTGAGACGTTGGGTGTGCCATGTATCAAGCTGGTTATGTAAGACCTCAGTTTCTGATTTTCAGCCTTTAAGGCTGCCTTTTCTTTACCATCCTTGGCCATTCTTTCTTGTGCGCTCACCGAAGCTATTCCGAGAAGATCCGCCTCCACCTGTCGTGTAGTCTTCCCGAGGTTAAGTTGAGACAAAGTGTAGTCCTCTACTTGAACCTCGTGTATGCTTTTCTCTACTGGTGGAGCGGCAGTCTCTATGATGATCTCACATCTGCATTCCTTTCTATGTGAACTTGCTTCTTTAACCTTCTTCGCCGACGTGTCTTGTGGGACGTGGTCGAATTCGGTAAAGTCAAGTTCATACGAGGGTTTTTCCCTCTTCCTTCCTAGGAAGCCTTCGAGCCAAATAGAATCTCGGCGAACTTCACTAGGAGGGACGTGAGGCCCTTGAATGCTAGATGTATGAGACTGTGCTGGAGCAATGTCTCTCGGTGGCGAATCCAAGTCGATGAGGACCTGTGTTCGCTGTGATACTGGTGATGTTGGCGGCTCTGCTTCCATAACAGGCACCGTTTCTGCTGCTGCTTCTACTGTTGCTACCTCGCCATTGGTTCAGCCACTGGTTCTTCAACAACTAATGCTGCTGGTTCCTCCGTGATAACTTCTGCTGAATCAGGGGTAGCAGTCTCTACTCTTTGTTCTGGGGCAGCAATACCCGTGATTATTTCAAGACTATGTGTGGCTTTCTCCACTGGTGTCCTCTGTGTTCTAGGTTTTGACATCCTCATCCCTCGGGGAGGATTGCACCATTGCTTTTGCCTTGGTTTCCTTCTTGAAGTGGAAGGTGGTGTAGACTGAACCTGTGGCGGCTCTGTTCTGTGAGGTATCACCTTCCTTGATTTCTTGCTGTCGAGATAGAGTTGGCTATTTCTAACCACTCTACTCGTTCTTTCTTCTATAGATGTATCCTCTTTGGCATACCAATCCACTCTCAGGAGCGGTTGGGAGTCAACTGAATCTGCGGTAGTTCCTTCTTCGCACTTCATACTCGTCTTTACAATTCACCCAATAATCTTCCATAGAAGACTTATGTGACGAGTGTTGCTCGAGGTGTGCTGCATAGAGTCCTCTGGGATCATAGGATCTTCTATCAATGAGATATTTGAGGTTAAACCTCCTTGTTTCTTGACCCATCATCTTTGCATCCGCCGCGAATCCACATCTATATAGTCCCATTTCAACGGGAAAGTTAACAGCTGTCTTCCTCTTCAAGCGCAAGTGGACATGAACCTCGGACAACTGTCTCAGGAACTCCATGAAGACTACCCTATCCGAAGGGTGTCTTGGTAGCATGGCGGGGTGGCCAATGTAGCCATACACGCGTATGTAGGAGAATGTAGGAAATTGGATAAACCAATCTGCCCAATCCGCCATTGCCTCTCTGGCTGTCTGTGAAATACGCACGTGCATCTCATGGTTAAGCTCACGAACTATGTGCATGGTGAAGTGATCACTTGTCTTCTTGAAGTGTCTTTCCGCTTGAGTAAACTCAAGACGTGTGAAATACTCGTGAACCTTCTGCACACCTAAGGTTCCCACATTGTTCAATAACCTAAAATCGCCTTGGAAGGCTATTAGGTATACTAGGTAAGAGCACATGTGGAACCTATGAGCTTCCAGATACCCAGTGATTTGTCGGTGGAGTGTGTCACTGATCAAAGTGGCCCAGTCATAGTATTCCCTCCTGCCAATGATTTTAGCGATGACATAGTACATCCATGGCTGGAATTGACGACCATCTTCTTCTCCAGTGACTCTATTGAGTAGAGTGATTAACACTGCGTACTCGTCTTTACATTCTCCTCGCCCCAACAACTTAGGCAAGCTTGCCTTTGTCACTTTCAGCCATTTTTCGGCCATAATCCTTTGACATTTGTCCTTGGCTGTCTCAAAAGCTTTCTCACATTCCGTCAATGATATGACTTTGCTGTTAGGATGTGAGGGAATATCAAAACATCTTTCGATATCCTGAGGCTTTAAACTGCAAACAATTCTTCCATCTGCTGCTCTGATTTCTCTGGTGGTAGGGTTGTAATGCTTGATACAAGCGATTACGAGCTCTACGCTTTGTAGTGTGATGGGAATTGATGCGGCTTGCAGCAATCCGGATTCTTCGATATTCTGCAATGTTATTTGATTCATGCCTTCTAACTGCTCCAAATCGACCACTGGATTTACTTGGTGTAGATTTGTGTCAACTGTTTTCAGGTAATCATGGAGTAAGACCGTCTTGGTCTCGTATTGCACCTGGGAGTACTGCATCCTGAAAAACTTGAAGATTGACTGTAAGCTTGACCTAGTTCAGATGATTTTCGGAAACCCTTAAAAATAGCGCCCTGCCGAGAAGTATTTTTCCGGAAAAAATCTGGCACATGGGTTTTGTTCGTGCTTCAATGCTGAACAAACCCAGTTCCTCAGAATTTGGATTCTGAAACTTTTTCGAAAAACCCCCAAAAATAGGGGCAGCAAGTTTGCTGATTTTGGAAAATTTGTCGAGATGGGTTTCTCTGGAAAATGATGCTGAATCTACCCAGTTGATCAGATCTGATGTAGCCTGTTGCTTTTTCTGTCAGATGCAAGAAAACCTAAGACAAGAAGAGAGGAAAAAGACAGAAGGTGGATTGGAAGTTTTATCTGATCTTCAAAAAAAAACTATCTCTGATCCAATCCTCAAAATGGCAATCTTTTCCTGCTTCAGATCTGCAAATAAAAATGAAGAACGGATGAAAACCTCCTTCAGATCTTCAATGGCGTCCTTGAGAGCTTTGTGGCTGTTTTTATCTTTCAACCTGCAATGAAATAATGAAATGGACGCCATCTCCTTGAATATATATGTTTGAGCTTCAGATCCACAAATTTGGGGACCTAACACAAGCTCAAAAGGTGATTTGAGTTTGATCTGAAGTTAAAAAGGTGATTTCCACCAATCGTGGAGCGTTTTAGCCAACTTTAACTCAAAAAGCTTTTGACTTTAGTCAACAAATGACCTTTGACTTTTTTAGGCGTCCCTTTTCATCTTTTGCAAGTTTTTTAGTATTTTCTCTCCTGAAAACCCCCTGTTTGATCCTGAATCTGGCGTTGTCTGTTGATCTTGAGACGTCACGGACACATTCACTGCGGAGCTGAATCCATACTGGAAAGAAGTGCCTGGGAGACTGAATGATAAAAAGCTGAGTTAAGGGCTCCAAAAGACTGGGCGCCTTTCCCAAGAAAGGGCGCTTTTGCCAATGCCTTAGTGATTTTTCAGTCTTCGTTCTTCAGCTTATTTGAAATGACCTCTCGTGCCTTGAACTGGATTTCTCGTTGATCGGAGAGTCAGATGTTTTCACATGACGTTTCATCAGGTACCAGCTCTGTTCTGCTAAGAATGACTGTCTTCGGGAAATCTGGATCTCAAATTAGGGTTCCTTTATCCAAGGGCGCCCCTCCTTGAAAAGGGCGCTTTTGCCTTTTAGCTTGATTATTTTCATCTGACAAGTTGCCTACTTTGATCCAGATTATCCGTTGACTGCTCTGTCAGGTATTGATGCTTGCAGTTGCGTTTCCGAGATCTATTTGGGCTGAGAAGGTTATCCTGGGAGGCCATTTGTCATTGGTCAGCATCTGGAGGTCAAGAAAGAAGGGCGCCTTTGCTTTGAAAAGGCTCTTTTTCTAGAACTTCGTCGTTTATCTGTGGTTTCCTGATATTTCCTTGAACTGCCTCTTTTTGCTTCATCAGCAATTGCTAGTGATCTGTTCATCGGATGATCTGGATGTTTGTTTCACTGTTGAGCCAGCAGTCAAACGTCAAGAATGACTGCTTCGGATGATCTTACTGACTTCATTTGACCTTCAAAGATCATGGGCGCCCCTGCTTGAAAAAGGCGCCTTTTCAACATGTGAGCAATCTCCCCTTCGTAACATCTCCAGAGTTAGTCAAATTTTGACCTTTTTCGTTTTCAGGAATCTCCTTCGTCAAACAGCATCTTTTTGACCTTTTCCGCCATGGTTGTGTCGTTGAAGCTTTTGAAGCTTAGCTTTCAGCACCTGGTACTGGCCAATCTGCCATTAATGGTTGTGGAGCTCCTAACTTCGTTCCTGAAAAAGAGAAATAGACCCACCAGAGTAAAACGTGTCTTTTGATGATTCTGACTTGACCAATGTGATCGTGAAGCCTTTTAAGCCTATCAAAATCATTTTCGATCATTTCTGGGAAGGTCCTATTTTCGGGGGATTTCCCTGAAAATAGGGGAAAAAACCCTAATTTTCAATTTTTCAGAATTTTGTACATGTGTTCCTTGACAGAAACCCACCAAGATTCTATGATTGGTTTGACCTAAAACAGACCTTTCATGGCATTTTAACAAGATTTAGCTCAATTTACACAGAATGCCAAAAAATTTATTTGGGGTACAACAACGTTATCTATTTGACTCAGCTTGAGTGCATCTAGTATATGTTCTTGATATAATTACTTTCATATACTGTATTGAATTTTTTAATTTAGCAAACTTTTTCATCACATATTTTAAGATGAGGCAGCACAGGCTCTGCATCAGCTGGTATAAGAGCTGTGGTGTTTATTGTTACTGCAAAATTTCAGCCACTGAGCATCCATGATCCAACTGTTATATGATTCCAATAGAGTCACCCCTTAATTAAATTTTATATGCTTGTGCTCTCATGGAAGCAGATTTGGTGTCTAAAATTGATGCAGCACATTTATTGCTGATATGGAGCCGTGATTGTGAAATTATTGACTGCAGCAGGACATCTGAAAATATCTACAAAACAACCCTCTATGAATGTCAAAACATCTACATAATAGTGCACTCAACAGGATGTAAAACGAATTTCCCTTATAACAAGCTTTAAGTCGAACATAAAGCAATTCATGTGACAGTAAATTCAAGCTTGCAGGGGAGGCCTGATAATGGTTGCTATTAATAGTTCACAGGGAAGAAATCATTCATATCTCAGAACTTGGTCTGATATTAAATTTACATATAATTCATTGACTTGCACAGTTTGTTTAGCAACCTGTACAACTTACACACACCTTACAATACTCTACAGAAAACTTCCACTGCAGAAACACAGCAGACTAGAAGAATATAGCAGAAAAAAAAAAATGCAGCGCAGAAAAAATTCCTTAAACCAAAGGGAAAACACAGAAGATCTCAAGTACATCAGAAAGAATATTTACATAGATTCTAACTCTTCCTTCAATCCAATCAAATAGGTTCCTATATACAGCCAAAGCTTGACAGCAAGGAGAACAACTTCTAATTAACTCTCTAAGATCTAAAACAGCTAGTAGATGACATGTGTTTCCCTTTTCCCACAAAATAAGGACAGTTACAAATAACTTCTACAATTAGAAAATCATTCCCTCCTTAATTTCTCAATCAAATTAACACAGTAGTTTTAGTTCCTTATTCAGTGGTGTGTCATCCACCCTATGTTTTTAAAATTCTGAACCTCTTCGTTCAGAGCTAGTTTTACCCCAAACCCATCTCCATGAAAGCTAAAATGCCAATAAAACAGAGCATCCAAGAATGCTGGGAGTAGAGAATTCATAGGACAGCCTAAGCTGTTATTGAGAAGGCTTCTTAATGGCTCAAAGGAGAGCTGTGGATATGGCTATGGATGCAGAGGTGGAGTTGCTACATGATGTGGATGTATCTGTTAACTAAGTTCCTTTGTGAGCAACTCTTTTGGATGTTTGATGCCGTAGCATCTTAGGATAAAAGCAATCCTGCATCATATAGAAAAAACATATTAGTAGTTGGATTCATGAGTTTTCTTGGATTTTGATTTTGATTAAAACTAGCTTTGTAGGAGCTTCGAAATTTTGAAAGGAAGGGGAGAATAATTTTGATTAAACCTGTTCAATGAATGGTTGAGTTATTGGGGGCTTGCTCTCCTAAAAATAGTAGTAGTTGTTAACCACCTTCTTTTAGAGGAAAAGATGAACACAACTCTTGAGAATAGAATATTATAAATAAAGAGTTGCATAGTGTTAGGAGAGAGTAAGAGTTAATAGCAGCTTGCCTTTTTTATGTATGCATGTATGAGAAGTTGGAAGATGTAGAGAAGAAGCTTCGATTTTTCTTTCTGATTGTACACCTCAAATCTTATTTACATTACTGTTCAATTATACCATGTATTGTCTGTAGTCTCAGATTTCATTGGTTGGTGATAGTTTATTGTTTTTGCTGTTATCACGTTTAAAAGTGCTCACAGATTTGTCTATTCGGCTTTCTATGTTATGTGTTGTGAAGGAAATTTAGCAGGTGTTTGTATTGATCATTAAGTAGCATAGTTTAATAAGAGAAATACCCCGATTTGTAGCAGATTAAATGTGGCCATTAATATTTGCTTTGTCTGTATATTGGTATTTCATGAATGTTGTACATACAAATTATGGTTGGGTTAAAATATTGACTCTTGAATAGTGCAGTAAGGATTGTTTGGAAACAGGGTTCTGCATCAGCAGTAAATGTTTTGCATCAAAAACTCACTTAATATGCTCTTTTTTCTTGGGTAGTTGTTTGGCCCATTCATATATTGCTTTTTCATCCTGATCATTTATTGCATGCGTGATGGGAATGAATGTCTGCTAGATTAAAGATTGGACTGATCTCCAAATCTTCAGCTATATTAATCAAGCAAGCATTGTCGTTGCTCCTCTTCAAGATCTTCAAATGGCTTTCTATTTTAGGCATTAATTCATTGTAGATTCCATGAGGTTGCCTTTCTTTGTGTACTGTACCATGACATGCTTTCCTTACTGGAATATTTTTTCTTTTGTGCAAATCTGCCATCTCTTTCTGTTGCCCATTCATTCTCTTCAGGTTTTATATAACCTGCTATTGTATATTTTGGATATTCACCACAAAATCTTATTCATCTCAATTAAATGACACTCTTTCAGGCAGTGCAACCAAGCATTACACCTTTTGCATTTTCACCATACACAATTTGGAAAAGTGACTCACTAGTAAACTTGTTAGGCTAAAATTGAAATTAAACTATGGTTGTACCAAGACTAATTCCTACTGTTTGGGGCTCTTTTCAACTACACACCACCACAAATTGTCCAAGATTCTATTCACCACCTCCATTAGGCCATTTGTTTGGGAATGATACACTATGCTATATTGCAACTTGCTATCGAGTTTATTCCACAATGTCCTCCAACAGCAGCAGAAATTCTATATCTCAATCACTTGTGATTTTTTTTGGTAGTCCATGTAAGCACAGAACTGTTAGTTTTAGGATCAGAAATGAAATAAGCAGAAACACAGAATAATGAACAATAAGACACAGCAAATGCCCTGGGAAAACCCTCCTTCTCGAGGGAGAAAAAACCCAGCCAAAGATATCTCTTATATTTGATTAAGAAAGAGCAGAAATCTGCTTTACAATCTTAGCCCAACACAAGGCTGATTCAATGCAATGAGAGATAGCACCTCTCCTAGGTGCGAATAGATAAAGAATATGTTTCCTCCTTTTGATCGATTGACTTGAAGGAAAATAGTGATCTGCTGCAAATAATCGAACTCATACTTGTGGTGCGAACTTGACTTCAGAATAATAATTGATCTAATGAATGAGCAACATCTTCTATATATACAAGGTGATATGGCGATTCATTATGGGTCGGCTTCCTTCATCAAGCAAGACCACTTTTTATTGTTGAATGGTCGGTCTCTTTCATGAATCAATGTGTCTCATCAATCAATGCCTCTCTTGTTTTGGTTGGCTTTATTTTGAATAAATAAAAATATTATAATGAAAAGAGACGTCACATCTCTTGAGTCGGCTTCATTGAATTTTAATATATTTCGAATTTATATAAGGGAGAAAGAGATCTCCCGCCGCTACTTACATCAACAAGAACTTCCTTAGAAAAACAAATCATCTAGCTAAGTCAGGTTCATTCACAGAAAGTAGAGATTTGAACCAGCAAGTTCAATGCCAAAGGGAGATGGAAATAGGATCAAATGTAATCTCTGTTTTCCAACGTTCATAAGAGAGTCTCACACTAGATTAATGTGAAAACCATGGCGATGCTCTATATCTCCTCTCCCTATCATCCAAACCCATAAATGAACTGCAGTTAATCAAGGGAGTATCAGCAAGCCACTTGATGACACTTCTATGCCATGGAAAGATGGGTCACATTATGGGTGGCTCAAATTATGGATGGCTTACTAAGGACTGACTCATTACCTGAGTATGAGGCATTCCCAAGAAAAATCCATGGAGATTTCAATCAAACAATCTTCTGGTACTGCTAATGATTTGTACAAGCCAATGATCTGCTGCCCTCCTTTAGCCATTTCCTACATGATGAAGCAAACCCATTTACATCACACCTCAGATAGGATCAAAATAGTTTCACTTACCAAGTTGAAGGTCTTGTTCCTACCAAAATGTGCTTCACAGCCACTTGAATGCAATTCCCTAATTATCTTTTCTCTTCTAAATCAAATGGGAACACATAGTTTTTTTATAAACAAAAACCCACCAGTCAACAAATATCCATCAGAAGATCCTTTTTGTTTTGGTTGTTTGATTTATTGAGAGCATCACAAACTTGGCTAAAAAATGGATCAGCTTCATACTCTTCCTTCATATCTTAAAATCCAGGAACCTAATTGGTCATTGTGAGAAGTGACAACTCCTACTCAAAGCATCAGCTACCACACTTGGCCTTCCAATTATAAGGTTCATAAAAAAGGTATAGCTTTGCAGAAAATGAGGCCCATTTGTCTTGTTTATGGAATAACTTAGCTAGAGAATTGATATATTTTTTAACCCTGACTATCAATGAACAAGATGAATTCCCTATATGAAAGGTAGTGCCTTTAATGTGTCAAGGATTGTGTTGTATCCCCTAGGAACCCCTTTGTTTTCTTGTGAGACCCCCAGTCCCATTGTAATTTGGACTAGGTGGAAATTGTATTCAAAATATGTTATTGGATTTTGTGTGTGTATGTGCAGGTGTGTTTATGAAATTTTAATGTTTACTATTATTGAATGTTATTATTACTTATGTTATTTGTTAAAAATAATGCATGAATTATGTTTTCGACTAACTAGATTAATCTCTAATTGGTGGATTGTGCAAGGATTATCGTTGATTGCAGGTACTCAGGGGTGGAAGGTGAGGCAGATTCTATGGTTCCATTGAGAGAGGTCAAAATATCGTAAGGCCAATTCAGCATCAAGACCTTGATGATAATGTTTTGCCCAAACTATAGGTTCCCCTAACCAAGTATCAAGTACATATTGTGTTATCAAATGATTATTTTACCAATAGATTGAGTTTGCAAGTATTGTTTGAAACCTACACATGACCTTGAGAACTCAAATGCTCATTCGATTACATTGATCACTCATTTCCACTTATGTTATGGAGAGATGATAATAACCCCGATTCAAGTTTCAACAACCTAAGGTAGGGATTAATACTAAGTCTATATCTATATATATATATATATATATATAAAATAAATAAATTAAAGGTCATTCCCACAACCAATGGATAATTGAAAGAAAACAAATCAAAAAATCAAAAAACAAGAAGGTGCGATAAGAGAAGGCTGAGCAGGGAAATTGCTGTGGCTTAGTTGGGTGGGACGACCATAAAAATTAATGGCCTGGTCGGCCACACCTAGTAGGGTGCTAAGGGAGGCCATGCCTAATCTTTTAAACTACATTGTATGTACCTGCAAGCTAGGTCTCCAACATTGACTGGAAAATTGATTGATGGGCATGCAAGGTAAGATAAAAAGAGATTTTGTAGATAGAAAGGGAAGCTTTTGGAAGAATGGAGACAAGGGTGACTGAAGAGAGGTGAGTTAGAACTTGTTTTCAGGTGAAAAGACTAGTTGGATGCCATATTTCCAAGTTTTCTTCACTCTTGCACTTGTTTCCTCTATTATTATTGCAAATTTTAGGTTTAAATATCCTTCTTAATCAGTAAAAGATAAAAAAAAAAAAGAAGATAAAGTTATGACCCATAAGATGTGTTTTTCTTGCTACAAAAAAAAAAAAGATGCCCTACTAGCTTAACTCACTCCCCCCCTAGTGGCTACTCTCATACCACAAATTCCTCGGGTCTGACCAGTTTGAGTAATGTATATTACTGGTTAGAATTGGAACGTCCTTTAGCATGCTACTTACCCTTTGCCCCTCACTTCACCTTATCTTTCCTTTAGAATCTCCTTAGACAAGGCTATGCTTCATTACTTGGCTAGGATAGGATGGCATTGACCCTTGGTATTTATCTAGAATTTAAAACCCATCATAGTCCTATTTTATTGGCAAGGAAGAATAACATATAGGAGCAAAGAACAAAGAAGAATAAGTTTCAGTCTCTTGCAATGTGATTGTCTCTTTAAGTATGGTGCAAAGAATCTTTTGTCTAAGGAGTTAGTATCATGAATGTAGCTGATAATCATATGGATGAGTTGTTACATATGATATAAATATTTAAATGTTACATTCTATAGTGTTTGGAAGACATCTGATTGCAACAAGTAGGCTCCATCTTTAAAGACTCATAAAATTCTTATTCATAAACAATATACCATCATAAACATCAAAGAGCTACGTTTTAAATAGTAATGACTAGAGGAGTGGCCCGCAAACTCTCATATTCAAGCCTAAATGCTAGTTGACTACCTTTACCCCTCCTTCCTTGGTAGGTTTTGGATTCCTTACTTTGGCTAAGTAATAATTCGAAAGGATCTTGGGATCGAGTAGACTACATTGTCCATCACGTCATACCGATGCCTGAAATTTGTAGGGTAGCCATCAATAATCCATTTCCTAGGTCTTTCCTTATTCCAAAATCAGGAGTCTCTTTTCCCAAAGATAGAGATGTGACTAGTATAGGAGCTAACTTCTAAGGAAACACAAGACTGTAGGAGTAAAGGGCTCTATGAGGCCATAGGTAGAGGGTTGTGTATCCCCTAAGACGTAGCCTGTTCCTCTCCTTCGAAGGTGATCACTTGTTGATAAATCCCATGACCCGCATAAGATAAGCTTATCGATGCTCCAACTTAATGACAGTCAAGGAGTGTGCTCTTCTTGTAGAATGTTTTATCCGTACCCCAATGTTAGCCGGTTTCTACTAGTGGCATGTAGGCCATAGACCTAGTAACATGCAAGTGATGGATGCCAAGTGTTACTTTAGAGGCTTGGATGGTTTCCGCTAAAGGCATGCAAGATATAGAACCAGTGGCATGCAGGCAATGGATGCCATATTCTAACACTTATCCATCCGATGGATTGCACGAAAAAAGGGAGTTCAAAAGAAGAACAGACAATTAAAAGTTTGAGCTACTCCCTATGGTTGAATCCTTAACATTCCCTATTTTGGAAGTGGTACCTAGATTAGTAGAGATAGAAAAACTCCTTATGCATCAAGGGTTATAGGTATTACCTAGTGCACAATATGTTAGCACAATTGACATCTCTTGATGGGCCACAAAATCCACATGGATGGGGTGGATAGGGACTTATATCCCACTTGGTTGGGATCACATTGCACCCTAGTACAAACCATTGGCAAGCTAAGGCTAAGTAAAAAACTTTTCTACAGGGAGAACAAACAAAGTTATGATTTCTTTTAGTAATGGCATTTATCTTTCATCAATTTTTTTTTCATAAGAAGATTTTTACTATATAGATTGCACCATGAATAGACATGGCTTTATGGGGATCTCATCTTGCTACTTATGTGTGTGTACTACATGGCATGATTGCTCCTTGAGTTGTTTAGTTTTATATTTTTTATGGAGATTAAATGCCACTTGTATAATTTTTTTTTAAAAATCTATAGTATTTTAAGTTAGATATTACATTGGTATCAAAGCATAGATTTCAACCTTGGGACCTAGGTTCTCACAATTTCATGTGTTGATCTCATTGCTTGGTTTTACATTTATGGGTCGTGGGAGAAGGGGAGAAAAGAAAGCTTGAGGGGAACAATGCCCCCAACATAATGATTCAAATGGTTGTAAAGGAATTGTTATGACACTACCTAAAATTGAAGTTGAGGCCATGTTTGACTCTAAACCATTGGTAGTGAATCTTAAATGCTCAAACTTCAAAAGCATAAGGGAGTGGTTGGACCTTCCAAGAACTCAAAGCCACCAAAGAAATACCTTTACCCTACCCCCAAGTCCAAACCATTGGCTATCCAAGATTTTCCTTTTGGTTGTGGGTGTAATGTACCCGCCCTTTCCGAGGAAGCAATTGCAAAATATGATCATGTGCATGCCAACTTGTCTATAGCTACAAAAACTTCAAAAGAGGATCTTGAAGAGGAGGAAGCTCTTAGCCTCTTACTATATAACCAAAAAATGTGTGTGATAATGATATTGTATGAAATAATTATCATTGTGTTTATGTAAAGCTAGTAACTACTAAAGAGAAACTATGAAAATATTTACACTTTATCATGGTGGTACTAAGGATTTCAATTGAAGTTGGGTTTTGTGAAATGTTTTAGGATAATAAGTTACCCTTAGGAATTTTTCTACAAAATTTTAATTTTGGTAACAAATAAATTTTAAGTAATTTGAAAACTGGGTTAATAAAGTAAATTAAAATGATATTTTCTTTTATCTTGCAGAAACAACTTACCATTATGAAGAAGAATTTGAAGAGGGGAGTGAGTCCTAGTCTTGTTGAAATTCTACGTGCTAGTAGGGGTGCATCATCCCCACCTTCCACCATATTGGAGGAGCTATAGGTTGAGATGAATGCTCTTTGTGCAAAAATAGCCTCACAAGAGTAGAAAATTGAGGAATTGTTGAGACAAAAGGAGCAAGGAACCAATCATAACACTAGCGTAGGAACTTATGAGCCTATTAGAGAGCTCAATGAGCTTACAGATCAAGAATATGAAATTAGCTCTAGAATTACCACCTATAGTCATTCGCTAGAAGGGCAGCAACAAAAAGTGGAAAAGGACCCATCGATTAGAAAGTTGAAGAAAATGCAAGCTCCCAAGTTTGATGGGACTAAAGGCGAAGAAGTAGCAGAAGTGTGGTTGATAGGAATGAATAAGTATTTTGGGTTTTTGGAATTGAATTATAATACTTAGGACCAAATTGCTATCTATCAACTATAAGGGGAAGCATTGCTATGGTGGGATCACTTGGCGGAAATTAAAAATTATGATTTAAGCTAGCTAACTTGGGATAAATTTACAAAGTGATCCCACAAGGAGTATTTGTTTGCTCATCATAGGGATAAAAAAATGACAAAATTCCATTCATTGCACCAAGAGGGAATGTTGGTATCCAAGTATAAAACTAAGTTCACAGGACTACTCCGCCATGTCCACTATATGAAGGATGAAGAGGACTGTGTAAACAAATTTATCTTGGGTCTAAATAAGAACCTTTTATTTGCAACCAAGCTTACTTGACCCAAAATCTTGAACTAAGCTATTGAAGTATCCTTAGTTGTTTAAGAAAAACAAAAAAGCAAGTAGGAATAAAAACAAAAGTTCCCATTCATCCAATTTGTTTGACTATAAAAAGTGAGAATTCTAGGAAACTATGCCTATGGAGAAGGCTCTCAAAGATTTAAAAGAAGTCAAAACTATAGAAGAAATTGTGGGTTAGAAAGATAGAGAAGCAGTGAAGACAAAAGGTAGAAAACATCAAGGCAAGTGGTATAGATTGATCCCCCTAGAGACAAGGAAGTCAAAAGAGAAAGTCTGGCAGCAGGATGTTGGACATGTGGAGATGACCACTACAAAAATGAATGCCCAAGAATTTGAATAAAACCACCAAGGTACTCGCCCAAATTTATGCTGCTGTGAATAATCGACAAGCCAACAGTCAAGCATTGCTCATAAAGCTTCAAAGCGCTCTTCATGGCGAACCCATTTCTATTTTGGTAGACTTAGGAGCCAAAAATAGCTTTATATCTCCTAATGTGCTAAGAAAAAATAATATTGATCATAAAATTCTTAGTCAAGAGGAGATTAAGGTAGAGTTTGGGTCTAGTAAGACTTAATAGATCAAATTCTTCCTACAAGAAGTGGAAATTGACCTAGGTATTGTAAGGACTAAGGTAAATCTATGGGTCACGTAGGATCTTATGACCTAATCGAATGGATTGGTTTAAGAAGCATCAAGCTAGGTTGGATTGTTACCACAAGAAGATTGAATGTTTAGATGACCAAGGGAGACCAGTGGTACTCCAAGGAATCCATAGACCGGTAATGGTGAGAATGATCTCGGCCATATAAGCCAAGAGGGTGGTGAAGAAGGGAAATAAATTCTATAGTAAAGGTAGAGGAGTGTAGTGAAGGCCCATCTCCTAGCATTGAAGACCACCCAATTCTCCAAGAATTTCCAGATGTCATTCCTGAAGAGTTGTCAGGCTTACCTCCTAAGCGAAAAATGGATTTTTCCATCGACTTAGCTTTAGGGTTGAGCCTATTTCAAAGGCCTCTTATAGAATAAATACTACTAAAATACAATAACTTAAGATGCAATTACAAGACTTAATGGAGAAGGGATTGATTAGGCCTAGTGTGTTGCCATGGGGAGCTCTAGTGTTGTTCATTAAGGAAAAGGATGGGACCTTGAGATCGTGCATTGAATACCAAATGTTGAATAAGGTAACCATCCAGAATTGATATCCCCTTCCTTGAATTGATGACTTGTTTGACCAAATGAAGGGAGCTACTGTCTTCTTTAAAATAGTTCTAAGGTCAAGATGTCACTAGCTAAGGATTAGAGAGGAGGATATTTTGAAAACAAGTTTTTTGACCAGATGCGACTATTATGAGTTCTTAGTGATACCTTTTACTCTAACAAATACTCCCTCTACCTTTAGGAGCCTCATGAATCATGTCTTCTATGACTACTTGGATAAATTTGTGTTGGTGTTTCTAGACGATATTCTAGTTTACTCCAAGAATTTGCAAGAACATGAGGAGCATTTGAGAATAGTGCTGCAAAAACTATGAGAGCATAAGTTAAATTGGAAACTATCTATGTGTTCCTTCTTTCAGCCTAAGATACACTATCTTTGACATACTGTATCAACCCAAGGAATTGTAGTGGACCTAGCCAAAATTCAACAAATTGTAAGCTGGCCTATCCCTAAGAATGTGGTATAGGTGAGAAGCTTTTATGGGATTGATGGGATATTATGGAAGGTTCTTAGAAAATTCTCCAAGGCATCCAACCCCATAACCTCTCTTCAATAAAAAAGAAAAAGGTTTAAATGTACCAAGAAATGTAGCATTGCTTTCCAACAATTGAAGGAAGCTTTTACCATCACACCAATTTTACAAGTGCTTGACCCGGAAAAGGAGTTTGTAGTCTAGATAGATGCCTTTTTGGATGGGTTAAGAGGAATCTTAATGCAGAATGGGCATATGATTGCTCTTGAATCTAGGAAATTGAAGGACCATGAACTCAACTATCCCACCCACAACTTGGAGCTAGCTGCAATTGTGCATGCATTGAAGGTATGGAAACACTATTTGGTAGGGAGACTGTTTAAATTAAACACTAACCACAAGGGACTTCAATATTTGTTCACATAAGCCTAATTTCAATGCCAAATAAAGAAGGTTGGAATTTCTAAGTAATTATGAGATAGGTATTTCATATTTTAAAGGAAAGGAAAATCGGGTTGTAGTTACCTTATGCCAAAGGGCTAGATTAGCTGCAATCACCTAGATAAGGCTTGACTTGTCGAAAAGGATCAAGTAGATGTAGGCGAGGGATCCCTTCTGCCAACAAATAAGGCTAGAATTGCAACAAGGGACTGGCCCAATAGAGTATCACATGGGAGATGATGGCATCCTTTGTTATCTACACCAAATTTATATACTTGAAGGAGGTTTAAGATTGGAAATCCTCATGGAAGGCCACAATGTGCCCTATCAAACACATCTTGGGGTAACCCAAATATACATGGATTTAAAAATTTATTACTTTTGGCCAGGAATGAAGGAAGAAATAGCTAATTTTGTCACCAAATGTCTAGAATGCCAGTGGGTCAAGGCAAAACATTGTCACCTTATAGGAACTCTCTATCCTCATGAGTTGTCTTGGGAAAAATGGTTGGTAATTTCCATGGATTTTGTGATAGGCTTACCCAAAACCTGAAACTAGCATGATAGTATTCTAGTAGTAGTCAATAAGTTGACCAAGGTAGCACACTTCATACCAGGCAACATGAAGGATTCATAAAGGAAATAGTCAAACTACATGGGATACCTAAGGTAATTATTTATGATAGAGATAACTTGTTTACCTCTACTTTTTGGACCGCTCTTATGGCCACCTTGGGTACCACACTCAATTTTAGCACTGCTTACTAGCTCAAAATGGATAGCCAAACAAAGAGTGTCAACCAAATTATGGAGGATAGACTCTAAATGAATTGTGATGGATCATCATCAAACCACTAAGTGGGAGAAGTATTTTCCCCTAGCCAAGTTTGCATTTAACAACTCCTACCACTCGTCCATTCAAATGGCACCATTCAAAGTGTTGTATGGAAGGAAGTGCAAGACACCTATATGGTGAGATGGTTTAGACAATCATGTGACCATTGGGCCAAAACTACTCCAAGAATATAACAATCAAGTAAAAATTATAAGGGAAATACTAAAGGAAGCTTCAAATCGTCAAAAGAGTTGTGCAGATGCAAAGCAAACTCCAAGGGAATCTTTATTAGGTGACAGGGTGTTTCTTTGTGTTAGACTTAAGAAAAGCTCAATAAATTTTGAAAAATCTACCAAATTAGCTCCCCAACTCATTGGACCTTTTGGGATGCTTGAAAATATTAGTTGTATGGCTTATTAATTAGCTCTTCCACCATCTCTCTCTCACACATTCATAATGTATTCAATGTATCCTTAAGAAATATATTGTTGACCCTATTGGAGTCTCGATTTTTTTAAATTTTTCTAAGTGTTTTTCCCTAAGTTTTGTTTTCCTAAGTGTTAAATGGAGTACCCTTTAGGTTGTCGACTTTCTTGAGAGGTTTTGAAACCTTTGTCTAGGGTTGACAAGGTTCTCACAACCTTGTCAGAGCCCGAATAAGATTTCATGAATTGGTTTCGTGTCCAATGCTTGGTGCTAATGGGTGCTCAAAAAATCAAATATTATGCAAACATGGGCATGCAATTGTTTTGCAGGCTGTGATGTTTCAAAGGTGGCATTTCAAATCATTTTTCCGCCAAGTGAAGTTGCGCTATATTTACTCCCCACCTGCTTGCCATGAATGCGATAGCTCTCCCAACTACTTGCAGTGACTTTTGATGTTCACCCATCTACTAGAGATTGAAGTGGATGCCTCTCTTCAATCTAGAACATCTATTTTGGGCATGAAAACCATGCAAGCCCTTGATTTTATTTAGCCTTAGCTACTGTGCTATGGATTAGGGTTTTGACTTAGGGGTATATTTTGATGTTTTTGACACTTTTAGAGGGGGTCAATGATTTCTTAATGCAAAAAGGTGTCAATGGTTTCTAGGGATTTCAATCATTAAAATTTAGTTGTAGGAGTGCCATGAAGGTCACACAATATCTGACGGTACTATGGTAGGTGTGTTGCAAATGTAATGTCTCCAAAATCATAAGTACATGTTCACGGTACTTCAAAACATTATTGAGGTCCCCTTCAACACATTTATTGCCATGAATGTGATTTCTTGGTTTGAAAATGTGGCAACATTTTAATACAGTCATAATATTGTAAATGATCATTCAACGATTACATATGAATATGTCCAATTTGATTGTGGATAACTAAGCATGTTTCTTTCTGTAATACATTAAATTTGATATATCTTAATGATATAGTCACAACTCAGTATTTTCACTTTCACTACTCCTTGCTTCTATCAACCTAACTTTGTTGCCCATAAATAGGCACCAATTTGGGTTTAATCATGCGCAATCAATTCAAATCAACACGAGCAAAACTAAAACCATTTTTAATTTAGGTTAGTTAATGCAGTTCATACTCACCATTTTATAGGGAATAGTCTTCATTAACTTCTGAGAATCGTGTATCTTTCTTTCTGTAGTGTCGTAAATTGCCAACCTTGACAATTTCACACCAGGTTTAGCTCCCCCTTATGTGCTTAGACCTAATTATGTTTATGATTTTCCTGTTTTATGGTCGTTTTCAGAAAATAGGATAAAATTGGGAATTAATATTAAACGACGTTAAAAGCCCCAAAATAGGTCTAGTCTAGGGCGCCATTGCCCTTGACCAGCCCATTTTGTCCCAATTTTGGATATGTTATTGTTGGCATTTTTATGTTTACAAATTCAAATTCATTTGTCGGCTTTTCACAATTAATTTTGTGGGAAATCAAGAAATGCATATAAATACAAGTCTTTTTCACCATTTGAAAACCTAGGCAATTTGAATGTCAATTGAGCATCCTAAAATGTACTCAAGAGTAGAATAAGCACCATTATTACAATATTTTTCATCAATCAAGATTCATATTAGCAATGCATCAATTTTATGAGTAAGATTGTTCATGTTTTGTGTTCATTTGTTTTGTGAGTACTAACACTTGCAGGACCTTCAATCAAGCATCCGATCTTCCTTGCATGAGATGTGCATCATGATTGCAATCCATCGAGGAGATAAGATCTGAGTGGTAAGTTGTAGCACTTGTTTTTATCCATTTTCCTTTGCCCGATTGAGGGTAAGCACTCTTTACATCATCATAGCCGTTGTGGAGGTGGAAATACCAAGTCAGGGTTTGGCTTGGGAAAGCCCCTATATGGCACATCCCTTTCTCCCATCTCTTGTTTGTAGGTGGAAAATATGAAGTGGATTTGGAGAATATTGAAACCTAATTGCAAGATGAAGCATTCAAGCCTCCTATTTCAACAAATTAGGGAAAGAGGAATTATTCATCAATAGATGAAGTTTTGAAGCTGAGTCTAGGAGGGAAGAACCTATAGATTGTAACCTACTAAGACATGTTCATAGATTCCAAAAAGCAATATTCTCCAGTCTAGGGCACCACCACCCTAGACCAGATAGTTTCAATCCCTATTTGCATGTTAGGTTCCTCAATTTTTGCACTTTGCTTTTCTATCATCAATTTTTGTGTTGTAGTTTTGTACTTTTTTGAAATCACATCAATTTGTTGTAGATTCATAGTTGACCTAGTTTTTCATTTGTACAATCAAATCAAATCAACTCCTAATCAATCAAAACAATCCTCACACACACAAAAAGAGGACCAAAACCCTGATCTGCCATTCTAGCTCTTCCATTGAGGATAGTAGCCAAGTGGTCTTATGCGATCAATTTTGATTCCTCTCTAATGTAATGTCATGAAAGGTGTGATTTAGACCCTAGGTCCCTTTTCCCACATCACACTTTCACCTTGCACTCATTGCAATGGTGTTGAATTAGCTATATAGAGGTAGTAAGGTAGCTAGTTGCTTTCAACCTGGTGATAGCTTTTGGGGTTGAATCAACAGTTGAGTTTAGCTACCAAGTTGTAGGTCTTTTCATATTTTTCAACCTCTAGGAATACCCTCCTAATTTTAAGTTGAGCTCAAAGTGTAGGAGAGAGTACTCACTCTCACTAAGTTGACCTTCAACCCTCCACAACCTATTGATGAATGGATTTCACTTGCTTGATGAAAACCTTGGCCTCACGAGTGAGATGTAGTTCTAGGAAGTGGAACAATGGTTTTGGGACCCAACAAAATGGCATTGTTGGTAGGGAACAATTGTTAAGACAACTAAGCATTGTTTGCATATTTCAAAAGATCAGTGTATTTACAATTGTTGTTTTGGGTTACAACATTAAGTTTATTTTCAAGAAAATTTTATCTCCTATATAGGGAGTGACGACTTTGTTGTAAGGATTCAATTTTAGAAAAAATTTCATTGCCATGTATAGAAGAAGACAAAGAAATGAACCTGCACAAGGAGGTAATACAGGTAATATGAGGAACCGATGTACCAAATGTAAGATAAAGAATGGAGCTGATTCTTTTGGTGAGAACAACCAATAGCAAGTAACTCAAGTAGGGGCAATGCCTTTGTTGACTTGAGAGACCTATATCATTATACTTCTAATGATTCAACAGATCAACTACTCAGAAGGATATAGATAAACGTTGATGAATATGATGTGAGGAGAAACAATGTTGTGATGGGTAGAACAGGTATAGGTGAATTTGAAGATATAGATACCAAAAGATATGGCATGTTTGACCAAGATGTAGATGCCCACCAAGTTGCACAGCAACAACCTTCACCTACTAGTTCCTATAGATCCCAATTTGATTTGACTTTCCATGATGTTGATCAACAACTATAGAATGAAATAGAGAGAATTTTGGATGGGGAATTGGAAATGATTGATTAGATCAGGTGGAGAAGACAAGCTCTTCAAGCTGAAATCAATCAGCTCGCTTAGGCTCATGCTCAAGTTGTTCAACAACACAAATAATTAGCACGATACACAAAAATGTATTAATCATCAATTTCACAATAGGCGACAAAACCAACATACAACAACAAAATGTAGGACAAAATGTAGGGAACAACCCTAGGAGACAAGCTCAGAGGTTTGCACCATTCTGACAATCTTTAGGGGCTAAAAGGTATTAGGAAATTTGATTTCTTTAGCATCCCTAATTACCCAAATCCAATCCCAAGTGATATCAAAGGAAAGGTTCTAAATTTCCAAGGTAACAATGCAGTGATAGGGGAGGAGCATCTAAGGTATTTCATCAACATCAGTGATGAGTATGAAATTGAATATGAGGATGTGATGATGAAGTTGTTTGAACTTTGTGCATTTGTTGGAGGAGAGTCCTAGAGAGTGGTTAAGGAATATTTCTGATATCAACATTTCTCCCTGGGAGGAGTTTGTGGATGCATTTAGAATGCAGTATGGGGATAGGATTGATCCAAAATTCACTATCCATGAGCTCACCATTATCAAGAAGAGCATCAACGAAATGGTGGCAAACTTCTATAGCGGGTTCATCCTCACCATGAGAAAGGTACTCCAACACTTCAAACCAAATGAATCTATGTTTCTTGTATTGTATTGCGATGCTTTTGATTCTAAGTTAGGGTATTGTTCAAGAGATAAAAATCCTCAAATGCTTAGAGAAGCATATGCAACTGCCATAAGCATTGAGAGCAATATGAGGGAATTTGGTAAACAATTGAAAAGGGCTCATGCAAAGTTGTCACAACTGGATAGGACTATATTGAGTAAGCCCATCTCAATTGATGATAAATTATATAAGTTAATGGGAGTCATGAAAGACTTGTCTTATAAGGTGGCATGAAATGAGAAAGGGTTGCCACCTCAGGGTGCATCCACACACTTTAATGAGGAACAAAGATTGCACCATACAACACAAATTGCTCCAAGAGACCATATTAGCACGATGGACAGGCTATTCAAAAGCATTAAGATTCAAACAATAGGCCAAAGACACAGTGGACCCCTTGAGAAAAGAGAATTTAAATTATCAAGATTATAATTTGTGATGATTCGTGCTTTCTCCCTCATGATCCATTGAATTGTGCTACTGTGCTCTCTTTAACTAGAGATGAGGAATTCCTAAATGAAGGTGGTGCTGAATACTATGAGGACAACATCAACCAATTTGATGAATTGGTTTATGGTTAAGAAAAGGATACAAAGTGTCATAGCAGCCCCAATTTGAATGACCAAGTTTTCCAATGTGAAGGTGTGCCCAGCCCACAATAGTACCAATTGCCAACTCATGACTTCGATCATTTGAAATATCTTATGCAATAGAGATATAAGAGGACAAGGCCATAAAATAAGGGCATATGAACCCTTATTAATGCAATAAACATGCAGGTCCAAAATGTTTATCATCTGAGAAATAGAATTGACCCAGTGCAGGAGCAGCAAGCTGCTAAGTCAGATGTAGTAGTCTTGAGGGTTGACATTGGTAAGAAAAAAATAAACGTTGGTGACAAATAGAATACCTCAGCCAAGAAGGTTATTGATAAAAGAAAAATTCTAGAGCAGCAACAAGTAAAGAAGAAATATGTGCCCAAGGTCCAAAACTAGCATGTGCAAACAAGTAATACTATTGTCCCTAGGTAAAAGGTTGATACGAAGGAATTAAGAAAGGATAAGGAGAGGTCATCAAACTACCTGCGTACAGATGTTCAAGCTAGAAAAGAGGTAAGAGATAATGTAGTTGTTTCCTCTTCAAGTCAAGTGGGACCTTGCATTTTAGGTGCAAATGAGGCGACCATAGGATCGGGTGTGCCTTTGTCAACATACACTCCAATTGATGTTGGAAAAATTGTGCCAGGTAAGGATTTCTTTCCCTTTGTCTAAGGCTCTTAGAATTCTAGAGCATAGGGCAAGAGCTTTATCTTTCATTTCAGTTGCTATGCCTAAACAACCAACTAGTATTCCTAATGAAGAAGAAAAGGTGGATAAGGAGGATACTGTGGAACTATGCCTCGATGCTTCAATTGTGAACAACCAACTGTGGACCCTTTCTATACCACGTTGATCATCAATGGGTGGTTGCTTCATAACCGCATGCTTGATTTAGGTTTGTCTAGCAATGTCATGCCACTTTAGGTGATGAACAATCTTGGGTTGCAAGTGCCCAAGTCTTATGGAAAATGTTTTCCATGGACTCTGGAGAGGTGAATGCCATTGGACTAATAAGCAATGTAGAAATCCAACTGACTGCTTACCCAAACAAAGTTTTTATGATGGACACAATAGTGATAGATTGTCCTCCTAAGTGGGGAATGCTATTATCTAGAAAATGGGCAGCTTCTATTGGTGGAAGAATATAGATAGATTTTCCATATGCAACAATTCCTTTGCATGGTGAGAATGTGAAGTTGCATAGGGAGTAGCGATTCTTGGATAACATTGAAGACAAGTATTAGTCTCCTGATCATGTAAACCTATTTGATACTAGTATTGATCATATGATAGGTTTTTGTGATGAACTTGAGGTTGAGAAGGTTGACCTTACTCCACTAAATGTTGATAAAGAACTGAGTGATGGTCTTTGGACCATGTTCTTCGATCGTGCCATCCAAGAGAGGGTAATGGTGTGGGCTTTGTTTTATTTTCTCCATATAAGAGGAAGCATGAATTTTCTTTTAGGATGACCTTCCAATGTGTCATGTCCCCATCTCTGAAGTGATCATCAGTCAAAAAGTTGATTAGCCTATTAGCCATTCCCATAGGCTAATCCAGTTGGATAGGGAATGATTTGTTGCAACTGGTCATATTTTTATATTATTGGCCAATGGAGATAAAGGGAATAATATTAAATTAATTATTTATAAAGTTATCTAAATAAATTAAATCATAAAGGTAACTTTATTTTGATTCATTTAATTAAAGTGACTTAAATAAAAGAATAAAATATTATAAACTCATTTTATTAAATATTTTAAAGTGACTTAAGTGAAAAATAAAATAATATTATAAAGTCATTTTAGGAAATACTAAAGTATTCTTCTAGAAGCTGGAGTTAGTTACAAGTTGGCTTCTTCTAGAAGATTCAATTGAGCCTTTAAGAGGAAATGAGTGCAAGTCATTTGGGCATAACGTGGATTTGATAAACTTGAGTTTTCTCTATCTTTAGCTGAGTATTCAGTTGCAGCCAACTTTGAGGATGAAAACCCTTTGAGAATTGTAGGTTGGACAAAAGCCCAATCCTACTTGTGAGGTGGACTCATCTAGGATTCACTATTGGGCATATTTGCAGGTTTTACAATCTTTGTGGAGCTTCAACCAGCTAGGGTTTGAAGATTTATTTGCAGGTTGAAGATTGAAGTTGCAGATTTGAGCTTATTGAATCATATTTTCATGAGATTTGGGACGGCTAGGGTTTGTACATGCTGGAGCAAAGTTTTACTAAGCTGGCCGCTAGGGTTTGAGACCCATTTTGGAGGTGTTTTGCAGATTTTGGGGTTTTAAAGAATTTTCATGCATTTTTCAACATGGGCGACCTAATCTAGGGGCTTTTTGGCATCATTTGAAGGTGGTTTCAAATTTTTTGGAGCTATCACTGATTTTATATGAATTCTCCATTACTTTGGGCAACTACAGTTTTGAGGAAATTGCAGATTTAAGTTTCAGATTGCTGAGGAGACTTCAATAGGCATCTTTTGGTTTTATTTCAGCTTAGGGTTTCTAGGGTTTCAAATTTTCCCTAGCTGATTTGCATTGGAGAAGTTTTGGACATTGTTAAGGGCATCAAATTGAGCTTCATTTCCAGATTTGCTTTGGAGGAGTTGCTGGTCTGAAAATATTCAGAAAATCAGTCCATTTTCCAGTCATTGTCTTCTTGATATCATTGCTCATATTGTCCAATATGACTTCTTTGTAACCGGTTATGTTTGCATTGTCAATAAACTCTCTTTTGATGTGAAAAACAGACTTGAATAACTTGCTGTTGTACTCAGATCAGAACTCTATTAAGTCTGGTATACTTTGCTTTCAAGGAGAAATAAGAAGCAATTAGGGTTCCTTTTCTTTGTGTTTCTTTATATAAATATATGTTATCAGCTTATGTCATTGTTCATCAAAACATAAGGCATAAATCACAAATAGATATCAAAAAGCATCAGTATACTCAGAAAATCAGTTTGCAAGCAAAGTGTTTGACAAAATGTCAAACCCCCAAAACTGAAAATTTAGGGCAGAAAAGGCAAGGGTTCTTACAGTGGTATCAGAGCCTTGATCCTGCCAGCCTGTTTGGGTATGAATTATGGCTTCATTTAGTGAAGAAGATGAGGGTTCTAGCACAAAATATTCATAGAAGAAACTTTTTGATCAGATAGTGGGTTCCAGCTGCTTGCTTCTCATTTTTTAGTTAGTATTTTCCTTTGAAGTTCAGTATGTCAGGCAATTCAGCAGAGATGATGAAGTCCATACAAGAAAGTATGACAAAATGATGCAAGGCTTCAAAATATATGAAAAATCTTTAACGAAATTATTAGAGAATTCAAAAGAGTTAGACTCTCTCATTGTAGATGAAGAGAAAGCAAAAACTAAGGGAAAATAATACTTCATATCAAGAAAACAAGAAATCAGTAAGAATGAGCTTAGAAGACAAAATTGTTGCTTCTCGTGTAGAGGTATTCGGGAGCCTAACCACCAATGCACGGATAAAAAGGTGAAGAAGCTTGAAGAAGAAGAGCCAAAGGTACAAGAACAAGAAAGGAAAGAAGAGTCACTTGTTTGTGATTTGCAGCCTACAAGTGAGCATGGGGAAAGCAAAAATCTGTCATCATGTGGGAGTCCTAAAGAAGATGAGACCATGTTCACAAGCTCACTTCCGCCATATGAGAGTTTGGATCAAGAGGAATCACATATTGCAGCCTTGAGTCTTCAGGTTGATCAAAAAGTGGAAGAGAATGCAAACATGGATCGGCCACTTGGAGATGTTGAGAAAATGACACAAAGGTATGAAAAAAACTCTGATTTTGCAACAGTACTCATATTTCCTTGCATCATCATGAGATAGTAGCCATTTCACATGAGGATGATGGTATTGTAAAGTCTTCTAATGTTGGTACTCAAGATTTGGGTGTTAAAGATGGATTATGTGTTGTGGATTCATGCCACAAACATTCTGATTTTGTATATTAGACCTTGGAAGGTATGAACAAGACACAAGTTTTTTGTGATGGGTGGTTACAAAGAGCTAGGAAGGCAAAGATGTTGGCTGCCCAAGCAAAACAACGCTTGCAAAAGGTCAAGGAACGTTGCAATCATATAGATCAAGCAAGACAACGAAGAGAAGCCTATCTTCAATCACTATTTCTTCCAAGGGAAGAAGACATGGAGATGGAACATATAGGGGATGAGCCTCTTGAGATGAGGAAGCAAGAAGAACGTGCAAATGTGTGTGAACAAGAGAAGAGGTTTGATTCAGAAAATTTTATTTGTGTACCTAATTTACATTTTGAGTCTCATGAGTTACCTCTAGTTGAGAGTCCATTAAAGGCTCAAGTCATAGAGTTGGGTGTAGTAGTTGAATACACACTTGGTGGATCAGTCACTAGTGTTATACCTACACATGTAGAGGGAGACATAAGTGATTCCATTTGGGTTGAACATACATCATCCACAATGGAGGAACATTTGTCAAGATTATATGGGGCATTTTTTCTTAGAGAGTTGACTATAGAGACTAAGAGATTGCCTAACAAGAAAATCCTACAATTTGATAATGTTTGGTTTGTCATAGACACCACACCATGGAGTTGGATAGAAGCAAAAATCATACCAGCTAAGGAGGTGAAGGTATGGATCAGTTTTGTGACAGGTATGGCAGCTAGAAGAACACATAACTTTTAGGTTGGCATAGCTCTTAGACCAGAACTCATGGAGGAGCAGACTATCCGTGACAAAGATGCAAGAAAAGGCAAAGAAATCACCTTAGAAAGCTATGATTGCAGTTTTGATTTTCTTAGTATGGCCAAGCATGAGAAGCACCCAAATTTGCGGATACTTGATGGGAGGTTTGTTGTTAAAAAAAACCCTAAAATTTCATATCATGCAAATGAGTTGGGTCATTGGATTGATGAGTTAAGAAGTTTACTTCCCCAAGATTGATCTTCATTCAGGGTATCATCAGATTCGTGTCTGTGTGGAGGATGTTCGCAAGATTGCATTCTGATGTCACTATGGAGACTATGAGTTCTTGGACATGCCATTTGGCCTTACTAATGCTCCTGCTACATTTCAATCATGTATGAACCACATTTTCAATAAGTAGTTGCGTAAGTTTGTATTGGTATTCTTTGATGATGTTTTGATATATAGCAAAACATGGGAAGATCATCTTAGACATCTTGATGAGGTGTTGGGCATCATGGAGACATAGTCCCTTTCTGCTAAGGCATCTAAATGTGAGTTTGGAGTGAAGGAGATTTTGTACTTGGGCCATGTGATTGGTGCAAATGGAGTACAGGTACATCAGGAAAAGATTAAATCCATCTTGGATTGGCCACCTCCAAGGAATGTTTCAGATTTGAGAGGTTTCTTGGGTTTTTGCAGTTATTACTGTAGGTTTGTGAAGGGGTTTTCATAGCTAGCAGCTCCCCTTACCGATCTCACTAAGAAGGGGGCATTCAAATGGTCAGATGAGGCCCAAGTTGTTTTTGATTGGCTCGAGGATGTGATGAGTACTTGTCTTGTTTTGGCATCACCAGATTTCACACAACCATTTGTGTTAGAGTTTCATGCTTCAAGAGAAGCCATAGGAGATGTGTTGATGTAGAATCAACATCCCATAGCATATGAGAGTAGGAAATTGAGGGATGTAGAGAGACTCTATTCCACCTATGATAAGGAGATGTTGGCCATCATGCATGCGTTGGCCAAGTTTAGGCAATATTTGGTGGGAGGAAAGTTTATGGTGATGATGGGCCATAACAACTTGAAATACTTCCTAGAGGAAAAGGACCTTAATGGGAGACAAAAAAAGTGGGTCAACAAGATTTGGGATAATAATTTTGATACTGACAATGTGAAAGGTAAGAAGAATGTTGTTGTCGATGCATCACCTAGGCGACCTACACTTTGCTTTATGTCAGGGATTTCAGCTGATTGGAAATCTCAACTTTTGGTTTAGTATTCCAAGAATACATTTTCTTGTGAGCTCATGGATGGTAAGATTCAGGATGATCGTTATAAGGTGATTGATTATGTGATCTACTATAAGAATATGATATACTTGGATCCTGAATCTAAAATGAAGAGTAAAATTTTGAGAGCTATCTATGACACTCCTCTAGCAGAGCATCTGAGATTCTTCAAGACATATAGGAAGATTGGATAGATATTCTCATGAAAGGGTCTCAAGGTTGATGTCCTACACCATGTGTGTGAGTGTTTGACTTGTCAGCAGAACAAGTTAGAGCGTACTTTCCCAGCAAGTTTATTGCAGCCATTACCGATTCCAAATCAGAAGTGGGAGAGTATTTCTATGGAATTTATTATAGGTCTTCCGAGAGTCTAGGGGAAGGATTGCATAAATGTGGTTGTTGATCGGTTAACAAAATATGCACACTTCTTTGCCATTGCAACTGAGTACACAACATCTCAGATGGTGGAGTTGTTCTTTTGTGAAGTGTTTGGATTGCATGGACTCCCTATGACCATTGTCAGTGATCAAGATAGCAAGTTTCTTAGTGTATTTTGGTAGGAGCTATTCAGATTAGTACGTACTGAGTTGACCCCGAGCACTAGTTACCATCCACAGACAGATGGCCAGACCGAGATTGTGAATATGTGGGTGGAAGGATATCTACACAATTATGTAGCAGGGAAACATAGAGCATGGATCAGGTGGTTGTATTTGGGTGAGCATTGCTATAATACCACCTATCACATGTCCATCGAGATGACACCATTGAGGGCCTTGTATGGTTATGATGCTTTGTCATTTATAGACTTGGCCTTTGATGATAGTAGAGCTACCAAAGCTAAGGATTTTATGTAGGATAGTCAGGATATCCTTAAGGCGCTTAAGGATAATATACAACATGCTCAGAATCAACAAAAGATGTATGCTAACAGACATAGGGTAGAGAGATCATTTGAGGTGGGCGATTTAGTGTTTTTGCGCCTTTAGCCATATAGGTAGTCTTATCATTTGAGGAGGAGCTTTCTTATTAAGCTTCTCTTCATTAGTAGGAGATGGAGGCACAAAGAATGGACAAGGAAGAATATTTTGCTAGGAAAAGTGTAGCCAAGTAAGAACAAATAAGGCACACAAAACTCAATCAACCTCCCCCATCCTTTGTTTCAAAATTTTAAGTTTTAGAGGTCCTCGTCCCTTGTAGGAGCATGTGCATGTGCAAACTCAGTCTGCTATCCCAAAGGAACATCCCTCTTAGAAGCCTATTATTGCTCAATAAACTCATCAAACCTCTCAAATTTCCCTTCCAAACCAATTTTCTTGTCCTAGCTCCGTTGCACTCTTCAAAGGTGGACCCATTGTTTGGCAAGGTAGCTTGTTTAATGGGTAGGAGAGGGAGGTTTTGGAAACAAAAGAAGAGAACCCTACTATATGTAATCCCTCATGTGTAATGAGAATTGATAAATCAGGCCTTTGCAAGAAGATAATGAGCATAATCAGCTGGAACAACATGATACTAAGCAAGTGGATAATGATGAAAGGGAGGAATTGGTACTCTTGTTTGATTAGCTTTCTCACTTTGTTGATATGGATGAAGAGAGCATACCAATGCCCACATCAACAAAAGATTCAAGACAACAAGAGGATATTAAGGACCTTCATGAGCCACCAGTCCATGAAGACAAGTATGAGAAGGAGGTTGCTGGAAAAGGGTAGATGTGGGAATCTACCCTGGTGAGCTGGGATGAGGCTATTTTCTGTGACACTGACTAGCAGACTTTTCTATCCAGTAATGAGGCTCGTGATGATTGTCAACTTGGTGATGGAGAATTTGTTCCTATTGTGTATCATAGCTTTGTGGACAGGGAGGAGTGTGTATGCAAATAGATGAATCAACTCATGCAGCTGATTATTTAGAGCATACACTAGGCCACAAGATGGACAATGAAGAGCGTGATGGCATGGACATTGCTACACATGAAGGTGAAATAAAAAATGTCGACACTGTTGCAGTGGTGGATGTGGAGGGTGATTCAGACCATGGAAACAAAGGTGTTGTAGTTAGTCACCAAGAAGGAACTGAAACAAAGAGACAATTTGAAGAATGCAGTTGTTCACTTGAAGTGTCTCATGGTTCCAACTTCAGTGTTGATGAGGATTGCATCAGTACATGTAAGTGTAACAATGACGTATGCTGGTTGTCTCTTGTCCCTAAGATTAGCAAGGTTGAGTACGAGGTCTTCATTCAAGATGAAGATATGATCTCTTGTGTTGGGGACGATGATGTGCCTGAACTTGAGAGTTTCACTTGGGACCAACATATCAATATTGAAGTTGAGCAGCGACACATGGGAAAAGATCATGTTGCTCAACTCGATAATATGCCAAAGCTTCAAAGTTTTTTCACTTGATGTGCATGAGGAAGAGCTTCCTTGTGCAGATCAACAAGCAAGTCTAACATATTTTGTGTTACCATGTGAGTTGGAGACATTCTCTTTTTGCTTCAGCTCATGTCATAGAGAGGTTAGTTGTTGTAACAAAAATACAATATACCCTTGTGTAAAAGAAGTTCACTTTCTTCCACAAGTTGTATTTATGTTGATGTTGACCTATTTCCAAAAAAAATTAGCCATGTTGCTATGTACACACTTGATGTATCATCAACGAGTCTAGCACTTATTTTTTGTGGCTGCCTTGCAATGACAAAGTTGGCAGTAAGGTCACTCTTGTCTACATAGACAATATTTGTAGTGTGAGGCTTGCACGCAAAGAGCTCCATTGGTTGTAGCTGGGAAGTAGATGCATGCAGGCAAAGAGCTCCATTGGTTATAGTTAGGCAGCGAATGCAATTGTGGTCTAAGGGAGATAAGATCCTTAGAGAGGCTTGTCTGACACAGGAAAGTTGTGGCACTTTGGCATTCAGGTTCTGTGAGCCATGTATATATCCACCTCAAACTGCTTGCAATCATAGACAGACGCAACTTGCAACAACACAACCAGGCCATCTAGCAAGTTAAGGTCCTCTGGGACCAATATGGGGAACCTAGAGCCACTTGGGAAGATGAAAATGCAATTAAAATAGAATATCCAAACTTGTTTAATTAAGCCAAGCCGACCTAACCCTAAGGAGAGGAGTATGACACATCCCCTAGGAACTCCTTTATTTTCTTGTGAGACCCCTAGCCCCATTCTAATTTGGACTAGGGTCTTGTATTCAAAAACATTATTGGATTGTGTGTGTGTAGGTGTGTTTAATGTTTACTATTAATGAATGTTATTATTACTTGTGGTATCTATTACAATTAATGTATGAATTCTGTTTTCAATTAACTAGACTAATCTTTGACTAGTGGATTGTGCAAAGATTATTGTTGATTGTAGGTACTTAGGGTGCAAGGTGAGTCGAATTCTATGATTCCACTAAGAAAAGTTGAAAGATCATAAGACCAATTTAGTGTCAAGACCTTGATGATAATGTTTTTCCCAAACCATGGGTTCCCCTAACCAAGTATCAAGTATTTACCATGTTATTAAATGATTGTTTTACCAATATATTGAGTTTGCAAGGATTGTTTGAAACCTGCATGCAACCTTGAGAACCCATACACTCATTCGATTACATTCATCACTCGTTTGTGCTTATGTTATGGAGGCATGATAAGAACCTCGATTTGAATTCCGACAACCTACGGTAGGGATTAAAGCTAAACCTTTAAATATATAAAATATTAAACATATATGCAAAATAGATCACATAAAGGTAAAGATAAAAATAAAATAAGAGACTTTAGGAAGAAAAATAAATAAAAATTTAAAGTCCATTCCCATCAACCCATGGAGAAATGAAGAAAAACAAATAAGCAAAGAAAAAAAGGTGTGATAGGAGAAGGGCGAGTAGGGGAATTGCTATGGCCTGGTTGGCCATACCTACTAGGGCACTAAGGGAGGCCATGCATGGTCTTTAAAACCATGTTGAAATTACTTGCAGCCTAGGCGTCTAGCATTGATTGGAAAATTTATTGATGGGTGACCAAGGCAAGATAATAAAAGGATTTGGTAGATAGAAAGGGAAGATTTTGGAAGAACAAAGACAAAGGTGATTGAGGAGAGGCGGGTTAGAACTTGTTTCCAGGCATAGAAACTAGTTGGATGCCATATTTCCAAGTTTTCTTCACTCTTGAACTTTTTTCCTCTATTATTATTGCATATTTTAAGTTTAAATATTCTTCTTGATCAGTTTAATGTCTTCTTCTAACTGCTACGACCCATAAGATCTAACATTTAAGAGACACAATATCTAACAATTAAGAGACATGAGATCTAACAATTAAGAGACACAAGATTTACTTGCAAACCCTTTCGGGAGAGAACCACAAAGAAGAGATGAAATTCTCTTACAAATCTTTGTAGGCACCAACCCACTGGAGACACCAATCCCCACTACTAAGCACCAACTTAGCAAGAGACACCAATCTCTTCTATTGGTAGGCACCAACCTCCAATTGAACAAAAGTTTTGCCTTCTTGAATATTGCCTCTTCAATGGATGATGATCTTTTGAATCTTCTTCATCAAATCTGCTTGCAACATTTTTCATTTATATTCTCTTCTTCAAAATCTGTCTATATTGGAATGATATTACATTTATAGCTTGCTTTTTTTCACTCCCATTTCATCTTCCTTTTATGCCTCTTCATAAAGGGAGGTGATTTTTCCAAAGGGGTCGGCCTCATTTGGAAATAATAAATTTATTTTAATTCCCCCAAGAGGGGCGACTACACCAAGAGGGTCGGCCCATTTCAAAGAGACTCCAATTGATATTAAATTAAATTTTCCCAAGGGTGGTTGGCCTATTTAATAATTCCAGCGCTGCCTTAAATGAGAGTTGGCCACCTTTTTGATCTCAATGATTGCATTGAGAGGAGCGATTACTGGCCTTTGGCCTTCACACATTTAAACCCCCATCGCTGCATATTAGGGCATGCGATTTCCTCCTATGACAATGATTATGCTCTTCTCTTCTTTGACATCAGTGACAACAATATTTCCAACAATTCCTCCCCTTCAGAGCTGATCACTGGTTGATAAATCCTATGATCCATCTAAGATAAGCTTATTGATGCTCTAGCTTGATGGTAGTTAGGGAGCATGCACTACATGTAAAAATTTTTAGCCATACCCCAAAGTTAGTCAGTTTCTACCAATTGTATTCAAGCAATGGATGCCAAGTGCCACTCTAGAGGCTTGGATGGTTTCTACCAAGGGCATGCAAGCCATAGAGCCAATGGCATGTAGGCAATGGATTCCATATTCTAACACTTATCCATCCTATGGATTGCAGGGAAAAAGGGTGTTTAAAAGAAGAATAGGCAATTTAAGAATCTGGGCTACTCCCTATGGTCAAATCCTTAACATTCCCTATTTGTGAAGTGGATACCTATATTAGTAGAGATAGAAAAACTCCTTATAGGTCAAGGGTTATTAGGTATTACATTGTGCATGGTATGTTGGCGTAATTGACATCTCTCGACAAGCCACAAAATCTACTTGGATGGGGTAGATAGGGACTTATATCCAGTTGGTTGGGATCACATTGCACCCTCGTCCGAACCATTGGCAAGCTAAGGCTAAGGAAACAACCTGTCTATATGGAGAATAAACAAAGGTATAATTTCTTTTAGTAATGGCATTTATCCTTCATCGAATTATTTGTTGTAAGAAGATTTGTATTGTATAGATTGCACTACGAATATACATGACTTTATGGGGATCTCATCTTGCTGGTTATATGTTTGTACTACCTAGCATGACCCCTCCTTTAGTTGTTTAGTTCTTACTTCTATTGTTTATAGATATTAAATGTCATTTGCATTAAAAAAAAAACCTATAGTATTTCAGATCAGATATTAAAGCTTGGACCAAAGCATACAAATATATCGTAACAGTTAAATTTTTCTTGACCTCATTTACCTTCTAATGGTTCATAATTCACAAATCTTAATAATTCCTTCAAGGAAAATTTGTCTATTGTCGAAAAAGTTGAAAAGATCCTAAAGTAAGAATAAAAAGTATTTCCCAATTGTTGAGGATGAACAAAATGTGTCAGTGGTTTGTTCATCTTGATTCCAGAAGTTATTGAACAAGAGTGATTGCTATGAGTAGGTATATCAAAGATATTCCAATCCTTGGTATGCCAACCAGCAGCCAGATAATACCGAGATCACAACAGATTGTTCCATTTTTAGTGTTTGCAAGCAATACCAAGATGCAGAGGGCACAAGGGTTGCAAGAATCACTTTTGTGGATGTGAGCCACCCAGTAGAAGCTGAAAATGTAAATTAGCAGGTACAAGAAGAAACATAGTTTTTGATCTCAAGGAGGAAACTGAAGAAATTAAAAATGTTTATTGACATTAAAACTGGAAGATTCATAAAATTTCAAAAGAGGGGATAATGATGTAGAAGATTGATAACATCTTTTAGGGGTAGATTGCAGGATTTCAGGGACCTCTCTCAACTGCTTCATAATAAAAAATCATATTCAATTTTATTGATAGTGCAAGTTAGACTTCGGTTCTAGATTTAAGGGAGAGTTAGTTACATGTTCTGAAAATAGTATAGGACTTTATGGAAGAGTTTGAAACAATTACATGTTCTACAAATATTAGAGAATTTAATGTTTTTATCTATAAATAATTACTCTATTACTGGGTTGAACCCTCGATGAGCCCTGACAGGTCTTCACTGGGTTCTGATCCTGCTATGGATCCAACCTATGTTCAGCTAGGATGCAGCCCCAGCCTGGCCATTCTGGATGAGCTAAACCCTGGACAAATGCAGAGAGAACCTGCAGGATTACAAAAATAAAATAAATAATATGCATTTTAAAAAAAAGAAAAATTTATCTAAAAAATGTAAGCTGTAACTAATCCTAGAAGTGCATTTTTTAAGGATTCGGAGCTCTGTTAAAAGTGTTAAAATTATGAAAAATAATATAACACCTTGGTCTCAAAGGTTCTTTAATTTGGGCTCGGTGGTGGGGCCCTGCCCCTTGAACTTGTCTTGTATCATGACAAGGAATGCACTAGGGGCATTCCCTGAAGCCCTCAACCCTATGAGGAGCACTGCCCCTTGACCCTGCTGCCAGAACCCCTTCTGATTTTAAAAAGAAAAAAATAAAAATGATTTTGGGCTGCACTGGATGGAGAAGAAATATTTTGTCCAAAGTGATTTTGAATTAAATCTGGAGTAATTGAATTCCATTTATACTTTTGGTTTGCTGAGTCAATCTCCATTCCAAGTAATGCTACTATGATATAAACCATTTTGATTTATCTTTTAACTTGTATGGTTTGACAATTGACATTGAATTATAAATTATCAGCTGTGTTCTCAATTCTTTATTTAATTTTGTACATTAAAGTAGTACTATTCACCTGACTCGTTGTAATTCTGGGTACTGTCAATTGTACTGCTGAAAAGGAATAGGTAATCTGTTTTATGGATGTTTTTAAGGTAACAGGCAGGCGAAAGGCTAAGTCATCTATTTGGGTGAGTTTGAGTACATCTATTGTAAACTGATGCTATAATTATTTTAATCTGCTAAATTGAATATTTTATGTTAATCTGCTGCTAACTCTAACTCATGACTGGTTATTTTAACTGCTGTATTGAGGCGTGTTCTAAAGCCTTTTTAATTAGTGTAATATAGTGTAAAATTGTTGATGAGCATATTAGAAATAAATTGAGTTACAGTTGAATAAGAGACCACGTGTTGGATCATAATTTTTTTATTGTTTTTTTTTCTGAGTAAAAAGTATTGTTATTGAAGATCAGTTTAGTTATGGGTTCACATGTAAAGCTTCATGCATGTGTTGCTTTGCTTCATGTTGGAGCTTAATTTGGAGGTCTAATGAAGGTTTAAGGGAGCCGGATCAAAACACATTGGAGTTAGAGTAGGGACTTTGCATAACCTATGTGTCCTTAGTCATTGTATTTGATAGCTTCTCATGCCTACACATACATTTGTGATATGATGAAAGCTTTTCTGATTATGAAATTTATTTATTTCAGATACTTCAGTTGTGTTAATACTGTTGTTGCAGGTTGTGATGGAGCTGAACCACAATGCACATTGGATGCATCAGCATGAATCCCATGTCCTCAGCTGTCCTCCAACTCTGTTATTCCTGCAATGAGCCAGACATGTCCACCTGAATAAATTCTGTAGGTAAAGCAGCCACAGCATATAATACCCTGCAAGTATTTTGAAATATGGGAAAGCATGAAATTATTAGGTTAACAAAATCAACCTACGCCCAGACACCTTTGCTTCACAAGTCACTTCCCATATGGCTATTCTTTTTCTTTTTCTCCCAAAGCAACCATTTTTCTTACACTGGTTTCATGGAGTGGCCTATTGCTGCAGAACTTTTTGGTTCAACTCCAATTCCTTGCAGTCTGCTTGATTGAAATACTGTGAAAATCGAGAATCTTTTCCTGAAATTGTGGAGCAGTGGATTCTTAGAAGCGAGATTTCCTGAGTAGCCTAGCAGTGGGGATGAAAGATTGCTGCACTTGCTAGAGAAAATTTTGAGTATCGTTATTACTACTGGAAAGTGCATACACTGCACCTTTGCCTCATAATTTTATGCCACTTTGCTTAGATATCATAAATGCATGGTCTTAGGACTTAATTTGGCTCATTTGGCGCACTAATCAACACTTACCTAGGGTTGTCGTGATCTGCACTCATTGTGCCTCTAACCCGTTCGTAACAACCCGGTATGGGTTTTCCCGGTGGTGATGCCAGTACATTGTGGTGCGCATCTAACAGTACTACGGCTCGTAAGTACGGACCGGGGTACTGCACGGTAATCTCGGCGAACCCTTGAGAACCCACGGCCCAGCTCTTAAAAAGTGGGCCCAAAAGTGAAAAAAAAACAATTCTTTAATTTCTATTTTGCCTCTAAACCCTAAAACGACCCAATATGAGGCCTTTCAACACTAAAACATTTCATTTTTACCTCTCATTTTGCTCTCTTCATTTTTTTTGTCCATCTTAACATTTTGAAGGGAGGTGATTGCATTTGAAGGAGATCGATTGTGGAGTGGCAAAAAGCTTCTACAAAGGAGATTTAAGTGTTCAAGGTATGCATTTAAACCCTATTCTTCAATCTTTTGATGAATTTTTTTAAGTTTCTTAGTTTTTGATGAATTTTTTCAAGTTTGTGAATAAGTTTTTCAAATTTTTATTTTTTTTTTTCAATTTTTTTAGAGATTGCAACAATGACCAATAGTCAAAGTTCAGTGGGTGGGGATGGAAGCCAAAAGTTCAAAATTGATAAAGGATCTCCTTTATGGAGACATACCACACAAATTTCACAAATTCCTGGAGGTGGGGGGTTTGTTTGGTAGTGTAATTTTTGCAATGTACAATATAATAGCTCCTACTACCGAGTGAAACTTCATTTTATGGGCCCTGGTGGTAAAGGGATTAATATGTGTGTGGGCCCAGATAAGAAGGGGTTTTCTGCTGTACAAATAGCAGCATTTATAAAAGAACAAGAAGATGCTGACAATTCCATTGCAAGAGGAAAACAAACTAGTTATAGTTCCGAAAAAAAAAAAACAACATTACCCACTCATCAGATAGTTAGGCCCTCTAGACATCCCTTCTTGTCTATACCCTCGACGGAAGAAGAAGATGAAGAAACAGAAAACACCACCCGCAAGAGAGGTCCATTAGAGAAGGCATTTAAAATGGAGGCAAGAGATATTGCTGAAGAAAAAATTGCACGTTGCCTCTATGCCAATGGTCTTCCATTCAACTTGGTGAGATCACCATATTGGAAGGACATGGTGTCAGCAATAAATAGTGCACCTCCTGATTTCACAAGTCCTGGGTATGCAAAGGTGCGTACCACCTTATTGCAAAAAGAGAAGAAATATGTAGAGGCCCAACTAAAACCAATTAGAGATTCTTGGGTTGAAACAGGTGTATCTATTGTTTCCGATGGATGGAAAGATTGCAAAAACCGTCCATTGATTAATGTTATTGCAGTGCCCCCCAAGGGGGCAATGTTTTTGAGGGCGGTTGACTGTGAAGGGCAAGTGAAAGATGCAATGTTCATTTCCAGGATTCTCATTGACTCCATAGAGATGGTGGGTAGTGAAAATGTTGTCCAAGTAGTTACTGACAATGCAAAAGTTTGCAGGGCTGCAGGTGCTTTGGTAGAGGCCAGATATGAGCACATCTTTTGGACACCGTGCACTGTACATTCCCTCAATTTGGTGATGCAAGCAATTGGCACCCAAATAGAGTGGGTGAAAGAAATATACCAGGAGTCTGAGGAGATCCAGATGTTTGTGACAAACCACCATATGTCACAAGCAATTTTCAGAACTTTTTCAACATTGGAATTGTTGAAGGTAAATTTTAAAATTTAATTTATTTAGTTTCATTTATCATTTGTCATGTTTTACATAATTGAATAAAATAATTTTTTGCATTATTTACATATTTTAAATGTGTTATTAACTTACTATTAACATGTTCTTTAGGTTGCCGAGACCCGGTTTGCATCTCACACAATTGTTCTGAGACGACTTGTGAAGGTGAAAGATGCATTGAGTCAAATGGTTATTAGCAACCAATGGAGTATATGGAAGCAATCAAATTCAGAGAGGGCCCAAAAAGTCAAGGCATTGATCTTGAATGATGATTGGTGGGATCGTGTGAATTATGTATTGGAATTCACCGAACCTATCATGTCTATGCTTCGGTTTGCTGATACAGATGAACCATGCTTGGGGGATGTCTATGATAGCATGGACACAATGTTGGAAAAAATAAAAATAGAAATACAAAAAAAAGAGAATGATCCTGAAGACACCTTGTACAAAAGGGTGGAAGCAATTGTTCTTCATCGTTGGAACAAGATGACAACTCCATTGCACCTCCTTGCATATGCCCTATCTCCGAGGTACTATACCACTGAAATACTTTCTATCCCAGGGAGAATACCACCATATAGAGATGGTGAAGTTGCTAATGGGTATAAGACGGCATTTAGTAGAATGTTCAGTGATCCAGAAGTGCATGCAAGTGTCATGAGAGAATTTGGAATGTTTGTCACAGGAAAATCAAAAAATCATACCGCTTCTGTTGCTCGAGACCAATACAAAATGGATGGTCTTACATGGTGGTACCTCCATGGTCAAGATTATATGTACCTCCAACCTCTTGCAATCAAGATCCTCTCACAAGTAAAGTTTTTTTTTTTTTTGCCACTTGTATTGTAAAATTTAACACTTAACATTCTTGAATTTATCTTGCATTTTTTAATTTTATTTTTAATTTTGTTGGTTTTCTCTCCAAGTTGCAAGCTCTTCTGCCGTTGAACGGAATTGGAGTACATACTCCTTTATCCACTCAGTGAAGCGTAACCGGTTGGCTGCAAAAAGCGCTGAAGACTTAGTGTATATTCATTCCAATTTGCGTCTTCTGTCACGTAAGGATCCTCAATACAGGCAGGGGGCAGCGAGGCTTTGGGATGTAGCACCCGAGTCTACTGACTTGGATGCAACCATTCAGGATCTTGCTAGAGCCACTATGGATGATGTGGGTGATATTGATGACATATCACATGGTGTTGGATCCGCTTTGGGTTCAAATGATGATGATTTTGAAGTTGAAACCACTCAAAATCCAAGTCATGATGATTCTGACAATCCTTTTGATGATTGATGAGCACATGAACAATGAACATTGAATCATGTTTCAATGTTTCATGAACTACATTTGGTAATTCAGTAATTTTATTTGAATATTTTTCAACTATCACCGCATTTAATATCATTCCTTGGTGAATTTGGGGCAATTGATCAACGATCGCTACCATACTATGAAATGATTTAGTTTTTACAATTCTATATTTCTTTATTTTTTGTATATATAATAATACATATATATAGATTTATAATATATTAAATTATTATTATATATATATATATATATATATATATATATATATATATACACACGCATTCAAAACCCCTAAAATTTTTTTTCCTCAGACTCATCGCACTGGTTCAAGGCATCTCAACCCCGAACGTAACTTAGGATCTGGGTTAAAGAGATCTCAACCTGGTAGGCAAAATCTTTATTGTACGTAAAAGCTTTCAAATCATAAATATATTATACTACACAATATGCAAACTCAGATAAGTAGCAGAAAATAATGAACTGATTTTGTAATGTCCCTTCATATTTTTTTATGGTTTTATACCCTTTTTCTATTTTCTATATTTTTTGAAATAAGACACAAACTGAAACAGCAAACTGAAAATTGAAAATAATGATGGAAAATACTTGATCAAACCCTCAAACACTTCATAAGCCAAATCTAAACCAAATTTTGATAAATTTAGTGGCTGGTACAAACCCTAGATCACTTCAAATGTTCAGATCAAATTCAAACATATATTTGGAAACCCCGAAAGTCTGATTTTATTGATTTTTGCAATGATTACAAGTTGGAAATTGCTCTGAAATCAAAATTAGATCTGAAATAACAATTTTCAACTCACATAGACCTTATTGGAGTGGTGTGGCTTGCTCATCCAGCTAGGTTAAGGGCTGTATGGACTGGTGCAGCAGTTGTATGACCAAACAAACTGTCTTTAACCCTCCTTGCTGCTGATGCAATGCAGATCAAACCCTGGAAATACAAATCAGATCTCAAAGTGCCAAATAAGCACGTATGGACTGTCTTCACAGCTAGTGCCTCCCAAACCAGCAATAAATATCTCATAAAATGATTTGCCACCTTTGAAAAATAATTTCTAAATTTTTATGCAGCTGGGCTACCTCCAAAAATAGTGCAAAAACACTCCAATGATGTTAACCAGCAGCTGGTATGACTATAGCAACTCAGATCCAGCCTCTCAGGATGCCCAAAAATTTGCCAAAAATCTGAAACTCAATAAATATAAACCATCAAATATGCGTTGGTGATGAAATGATGATTTTTGCTTGCCAAAAATACCGCAGTGGCACTGTAGCGACATTGTAGCAAAATCCAAATCCACCACAAATCAGCACAATGGTGATTCTCGGATGGAATCACCGAAGATTGGAAACAAGGGTTTTAATCCTCACAAACCTTGAACAAAGCAAGGGTTTTTGTTCTTGGATACCTTTGATTGAACAAACTACTCGAACTGAAAATTGGATGCAAAGAATAAGTTGAATGATTATGAAATGAGGAAAAATGCTCTTTTTATAGTTGTCTTTTTTGGGCCCTTCATTTATTTCGTTTTTCCTCTTAAGTATCAAAAATATTTTTAATATTTATTGTTAAAAAAACCACTTTTTTAATTTATTAAAATGATATTATTTAAGTTGCCCCCAAAATAAAAGTCACCGGGCCCAACTAAAAAAATATTATTAATTATTTTAATCCAAAAAAGGGGGCATGATAGATTTATTCCAAGAAAGATAACAGATATAGATCAACAGTTTATGCATCTAACATATCTTGACCATAAATTGCTAAATCTCTGATTTCCATTATGAACAAGAGTGTTCCAACTTTCTAATTTAATCCTAAAGAAGGAATTTAATTATATTTAAATCCACAAGTGACCAAAGTTGGTCAATGGGACTCAACAAACCCATTAGGTAAGAGCATATTCAAAGGTAGCTCCAATGGTTTGATTGTGATTTCCGTAGATACAAAACAACTAATTGTGCATTGCAATCATCTTCTTGAAGTAAATACCATGAAAATCAGCATCTTTGTTGGGGGCAGATCAAAATTAAGTGCAAATATTCATAATTATTGGTCTGATCATTTTGTGTGTGCCTACAATGATCACTTGCATTAATTCACCTCAATAGCTACATTGTAATTTCCCTGTAATTTCATTGGTAGACTTTCTATACTGTTTGCATTGCTTGGTTCAGTCTGTACTCATCTAGAAGGGAATCTTGTATCCAATTTCATCAAATGCAAGCAATTGAAATACTGGTAGGATGATCAAAAGATAACAAATTCCATTGCTTGTTATTATACAAAAATGTCTCTCCACATCACTGGTGGCAATTCTAATGGCGAATACAGAGAATACACCATAAATATTTTCAAAACGTTGACAGAAGAATGGAGTTTCAAAACCAAGGATGTTTAGGCATGCCCACGAAAATTGTAAGATTTGAGAATACTGGCAGCTGTACTTACACTTCTTTTTCTCAAATCTGCAATATTTCTCTACATGGTCAACCTGTTCATTTTGATTTAAAAACTTGTTGATTAGATTGTATCTTCAATGGTCTCAATGCCTTAATCTAAATTTCTGATTGTTGTTGGCTTTTCATATTGGACTTGTCTAGTATATGTTTGGATGTCTATCGGGCACATTTAGTTCCTAGTTCTGCAAGTGTTGACTATTGTTTTTGGTAGCTTCTTCTGGGAAGTATTCTTATAGTTTTCAATAGAACAAACCCAAGGTAACCATGCAATCTTATATTTAACTATCAAATCTTTTGCCAATATTAATTAATTATCTCCACACACATCCACCTTGGAAACTCTAACCTGTTTATGAGCTTATTAGCATTTTGACCACCACACTCTGCTTGAGAGTTGTAGAACAGAACCCATAGAGAAAAATGCAAACTTCTGGAGATCTTCATTAGCCAAGATTCATTAATTATCTATACACATATCCACCATAAAAACTCTAACCTGTTTATGAGCTTATTAGCATTTTGATGTCTACACACTGCATGAGAGTCATAGAACAGAAGATACAGAGAAAAATGTGTAGTTCCAGAGACCCCCCTTTGTTATAACTTGTGCTTTTGTGAACTGTTCTGGAAATTTTCTCTTCCTCGGCCTATTAAGCTTCCATTGCAATAGTGAAAGATTGATTTCCTGAAGAGGATGTTTTGGTAGGAATTTTGCTTTCACAGGCTATTTTTTCTTTGGATCTGGCTGTAGATCCATATTGGATAACATTCCAATGATGCTAGAACATTGTGGGTAATCTTTTGCCATGGGTAGGGTACAAAACTAACGTGACATGGATGCTAAGGAATCAGCAGTGTCAATGATATTTCCTTTTTAACAAAAACCACATGCCTACTTTACATATTAAATTTAAATATGAAAGCTGCACAAGATTTTACACCAACAGGAAATATTTTCTGATAACAAACTGCCTAACTAAATGGTTAGCCGGATCTACAATTTCTTTCCCATTCCAATAAAAGTATGTTCCATGGCTTGGGAAAGAAAAACAAAGCATTCTTCATTCCATTGACTATCTACAACAATGAGTTCCAAATCTACAGATGTCCACAGCTTTAGTTAGCTTGGGAAAGAAAAAACAAAGCATTCTTCATTCCATCGACTATCTACAACAATGAGTTCCAAGTCTACACACGTTCACAGCTTTAGTTAGCTGCTGATATCATCCATACTTCAGACACATGTAACTGCTGCATCGCATTTAAACTAACTTGAACTCAGAAACTGTTACGTTCATACATATCATTGATTCCAAACAAAAAGCTCCTAAGGTGCATCATCATCACTATCGTTACCATATCTCTGCAATTCTTGTTTGGATATGCATTTGATTTTCAAGGTAACTTCTGGTTTAGCCAAAATTGGCTAGCTTTACATTATAGTTTCATCAGCTTGTTTTAATGTTTATGTGAGTGACTTGTAAGGTCATTAGCAATTCTTTTATAATGCTATGCTACTGTGTCCAATCAAGGAGCCTTTGTTTTTTAAGTTAAGGGGGTGTATTCCAAAGAATAAAATTTTATTCATAGTTAGCAAGTTTGTATCTTTTTAAGAAATTAAAAAATATGCAGATCTTTGAAACCAGAGGCTATCAAGGATCTTTTTTTCCTAGTAATTCTTAGTCAATGAGTTTTGGTTCCATTGGCACAATATCCCAGGGGCTTGATTATGTTCTCGTGTCTCATATTGCCCAAATTCTTCAGTTCATTCATTAATTTTGTTTCTCTAAATTCTGCATAATTTGTTTTACTATTGTTTGCCAGTCACTTCTAGTTCTTATAGTTCCTTAAAAGGCCAAAAGATATCCATTCAATGCAGACAGTATGCCATTGCGCAAATTTTCCAACAAAACAAATCATAACAAGAATATAAGTTCATAATCAATCAAGTATTATCTATTCTTGTCTTCATGGTTTTGCAAAATTGTATATAGTCAGATGCCTTCCCATGGTGTTGTAGCATAGCCAATCTCACATTTCTTTTTCTTTCCTTGCCTTAATATTTTCCCAAAATGTCCCATGGACAGTTGCATTGCTATAGTTTTGAGGCTTGAATGCTGTCTCTATCTGTGGTCAATATTTTTCACCAAATGCCTTTTTAAATTATGGATATTGCTTCGTTCTATTCTTGTGTATCGCTCATGATAAGCTAGTAAGTTTGGCCCCAATTTGGGGGGAGGAAGCAAAAAGACTTGTATCCCGATGCTCCAGACAGTTTCCTTCCCTCCCTCTATCATGCAAATCACTAGATGCATACCTTTTCAAAAGGTTGAAGATCAAAATAGAGGTCTTAGCAGCCATTTATAGTTTTCATTTTCATTTTTTGACCAGCCACCTGCCTTATTTGCATAGAGTTTTGCCCCATTTTAGATTACATCCTGGCAACTGCTTTTAGCTATCTGATTTTAGTTGAACATTCCTGGTGTAAATTATATGCTATGACATCTGAAGGCCATGCACTACTTCTAGCCAGTTTTTTGAGGGAAAATATATATCTTGACAGTCATGTAATTTGTGGTTTTTAACGGTAAATAGCTGTACTTTTCTTGTTTTAAATAGAAAAAGAAACTTGTTATGCAGAGGGGAAAGGAAACAAAAGACTTCTTCTCAGGCTGTTTCAGCCCCCATCCTGCACTTACTGAGTTGATGTATCTTAATATCATTTCTAGTATGCAAAA